>BJBW01009068.1:183986-241567 GCA_004320125.1 Scolopax mira
CTGTTCCAGTGTCTCACCACCCTCACACTAAAGAATTTCTTCCTCATACCTAACCTAAACCTAACTCTTTCAGTTTAAAACCACTACCCCTTGGTCCCCCCATTACACTAATCCAAAATTTAAATAGAGAAGTAATACTCTTATTCAGTAGCACTTAAGAAAGTAATACTGAAATAATTCTATTAGCACCAGATTTTGCTAGGAAGCCACAAACTTCTTCCAGTTTGGCCTGTGGCAGAATTCACAATATTCATTCAAGGTGAAATATGCATCAGAATTCTATGTAATTGAAAAGAACCTAATAAAATACAGAAATGTACCAAGAACGTCCTTTTCATAGTTTATCAGTCTAATTTAAACATTTAACTATACTTACAGAGCCATCTTTCAGGTTTCTTTCATAAGAGAAGTGACACTCCATATTTTCTTTATCTCTTGAAATAGCAAAGTTGTATTTGCCAGCTGATTCTTCTCCAGCTATCAATGCTTTCTTCAGTTCTTCAACATACTTTTCTCTATTCATTTCCATGTCAGCAGCCTCCCTAGAAATTTCAGCTTCAGACACTATCAGAAAGAAACATATGAGAAATAAATACTTCTATGTACATGAACATATATATATATATCTTTATATGTACACAGAAACACACACCTTAAGGGACAGGCAAATATTAGGAGACTATTCCTTCCTTGACATATATCAGTGTGCCAAACACTAAAGGAAATGCAGCAGGAATATTGTGTTCTTCCGAAGAATTAAGTTCTGTTCCTTCTTTCCCTGTCTAAAAATGGTTTATTGCTACTAGTCCACAATTCTACTTGCCTAAAGTTATTCTGAATAATATTTACCTTACAACGAAGACTAGAATGTTTTAACTATGATTTATTGTGCCTCTCAGTTCTCTTTGAAAGTGTGCAATCTAAACCCTGTAGGACAACAGATGCAACTTTCTCCTCATACATTCTTGATCCAGTTTTCCAAGTCTGAAGCTTTCAAACTTAAAATAAGCTAAACAATCAATTTACAAATTAAGCTACACCTAGAGACTTGAGATTCCATGTTTTACTGTTCACATTTAAGGATCACCAAATGAGAGATGTGTCTCCATTTTCCATTACATGAGGCCTATGAAGAAAATTCTATTCCATTCCTTTGAAGATGAAGAATGGTTGAACAGGGTACAGAACAGGACAATAAAGATACACTGTTGTCAAGAACCATAACAGCCTTTCCTGTCTGCTTCTGATCCTTCATTTCTTCCTAAATCTTCTTTTGGTTAACTGTCAAACTGAAATGGCAGTTTACCAAGACTCATCATCTTTCACTAGGAGTAGCAAGAAACAGTTCTTGATTTTATCATGGGCCCCTGATTATTTTCCTTCCTTTTTATTTTATTCTACATACTGTTTCCTCAGTACTTTTAGATTTCAAGTGTTAATCAGAATAGTGATCTCAATGAGAGGTGCAGAGTTTCTAGCACCGATATAAGGAAAGACTCTAAATTAAAATTGATAGGATGTGTATAACAAATCACAGGCTTTAATGTCTAGCCTACCAACACAGTACTTTAGATTGTTTACTTGACTAACAGAAGTGTTCCTCTTTTTTCTGACCAGTCTTCTAAGGAAGTCAGCTCTAGATTGTCATTTACCCCTGCTTGCTCTTGGACCTTTCTAGTATTTGCCCAGCATTTGAGAGAGAAAGATATACATTTGTGAAAAAAACAACCAACCAAACACAACACAAAACAAAATCAAAATAAGCAAACAAAAACACACATACCAAAAACCAATACAAAAACTCAACAAAAAAAACCACAACCCCCAAAACATCCTTCACTGAACTGCAAGTGATTTGAAAAAGTATTCCATTTAAAAACCCTGTTAATAACTTTCTTCTCTATAAAAATGCCTCTGAAGATAGTTTATACTGAGACATAAGTTTGCATATGTATTGAAATCATACTGATAGAAATAGAACAGCCTTTCAATCAAACATGAGCCTGTTCATATTGTGTCATTTTTCTCCATTCTTCTTCTTGACATAGTAGCTAACCTTGTATTGCAAAGGAGGCAGCACATATCAAATCTATCCATCATATAAAAATAAAGCAAAGAGATAAATGTACAGTTATTTGCTATCAGTATTTACATCCTCACACACTTCAGGATTTCTGGAGTAATTCTACAATTTCAGTAATTTTAGCTTATTTTCACTGACTCAGAGTGGTTGAGGTTGAAAGGGACCTCTGGACTATTGTCTAGTCCAACAAACCAATCAAAGACAGGTCAGCTACAAAGGTTGCTCAGGACCATGTTTTGAATGGGTTTTGAATATCCCCAAGGCCTAAGGCTCCTCATCCTCTCCAGCCAATCTGTTCTGCTGCTTGGCCACCCCCACAGTAAAAAGGTTTTTTCCTGTGTTTAAATGGAATTCCTTCTATTTCAGTTTGCCTCTTGTCCTTTCACTGGACATTTCTGAGAACATCCTGGTTGCACCTTTGTTACTCCCTCTCATCGGGTATTAATTAATACACATTAAAAAAATCTCCTTGAACATTCTCTCCTCCAGGCTGCGCAGACCCAGCTCTCTCAACGCCACCTAGTATGACAGATGCTCAGTCATCTTCATGGACTGTCACTAGACTCAATTCCTTAAGTTCACGTCTCTCTCATACTGGAGGGCCCAGAACTGGACACTGCATCTACCAGGGCTGAGTAGAGGGGAAGGATCACTGCCCTTGTCCTCCTGGCAACACTTTTCCTGATACAGCTCAGGAGGCAGCTGGCTTTCTTTGCCACATTGCAAAGTATTCAACTTCTTGTCCACCAGAACTCCCAGGTTCTTTTCAACAAGGAACCTGCTTCCAGACAGTGACCTAAGGTACCAGCATAGTATATGCTGGGGGCTTCTTCCTCCTCACATATACAGTTTTGCATTTAAATTTGTTAAATTTAATGTGGTTCCTGTTAGCCAATTTCTCTAGCCTGTCCAGGTCCCTCTGAACAGCAACCCAACCTTCTATCAACCCTTGCCCTATGTTTTGTATCACCTATAAACTTGCTAAGGATGCACTGTGCCATCATCCAACTAATTAATGAAGATGTTAACAGGACTGGACCCAGAATTGATTGATTGATGAAAAGCATCACTTTTAACTGGCCTTCAGCTCAAATTCACACCACTGATAACAACCCTTTGGAATCTGGTTGAGCTCAATCCATTTTACTGTTCACCTGTTCATTCTTCTCATCCATACTTTACTAGTTTGTCTATATCAGAGGACACAGTGGTGAAGGCCCTGCTAGATAAAGCCAAAACAAACAACATCCACTGCCCTCCTCTCATTCAACAAGCTAGCAATTTCAATAAAGAAGGTCATTGGGTAGGTGAGGTGTGACTTCCCCTTTGTAAATCCATACTGACTACTCACCATCTTGTTCTTGATATTTTTTAAAATCGTTTTCAGGATTATTCCTCCAATACCCTCTGGTTGACCAGCCTCCAACTATCCAGATTTATCCCTTTGCAAAGATAGGAGAGACATTTCTTTCAGTCTTTAAAAACATCCCCTGATCACTATTACCTCACAAAAGTAATCAGAAGTGGCCTAATAGTGACATGGGCAAGATCCCAGAGCACTCAGTCTCATCCAGTCAGGTCCCAGAGACTTGGGCATATCCAATTTCTTAAGACAGTCTCTATCCAGATGATCCTGCAACAGTAAGTCTCCTTTGCTCCTGACTTTTCCACTGATCTGATGGGCCCGAAGCCAAATCTTAACCAGCAAAGACTCAGGCAAAGAAGGCAACGAGCATTACCTCAGCCTTTTCTATGTCCATTGTCACCAGTCCCCTTGCTCCATTCTCATCAGACCCACATTCTCCCTCATCTTCCCTTTGCTCATTAGCCTGCAGAAGTCCTTCACAACCCTTTCCAGATGCTATCTCAGGTGGGCTCTGTCTTTCCTAACCCCATCCCTGCATGCTCGGTCACTGTCTCCATCCCCCTCACTGGTCACCTTCCCCGGCCTGATGCACACTTCCTTTCTACATCTGAGTTTTAGCCAGGAGCTCCTTGTTCATCTGTGCAGGCCTCCTGACACCTTTGCTTGTTTTCCCCTTCCAGTGAGATGAACCATTTTTGAGTTTGGAGGAGGCAATCCCTGAAAAAAATCAGGGACCTTCTCCTGCATCTCTCTTTTCTCCAGAGCCATGCTCCATGGAATTCTTTTAAAGAGACCATGGAAGAGGTCAAAGTCTGCTCTCTTGAAATCTAGCGTTGATAACCTGTTTTTACTCTGTTCTCTTCTCTCACTATCCTGAATTCCATCAACTCAACAGTCACTGCAGCCAAAGACTGCCCCCAGCCTTGACTTACCCAACCTTGTTCATAAGTATTAGCTTTTGTAGTCCTCCTCTCTACACATCTCAAAATAGAGAAAACATGCAGATGTTAGTGATCTTGAACTTAACTGAGGAGGTTTGATTTTTTTATGTTGGGCTTTTGTGTACTTTTGTTTTCTTCTTTAACAGGTCATAATAATCTACCCACATCTATTCACAAACACATCAACTGTTTGTGCACCCAAAAAAGTAGTATTATCTTGCTAATCACTTTAAATGATTGCCACATGCCTGAAAAATCTGGTAAGGCAGGTCAGTCACTAATACCCCACTGTATTACTCTGTTTATAAGACACACGTGAACAACTAGGTGAAAAAAGAGATGCTGGTGGCCAGAAAGAGCCTGGTAATGCCACCACTGCAAGGAAACAAACAGCTGACACAGGGAGAAATTACCCCCTTCTGTGGAAAATCTGAGCCTGCAGATACTCAGTTAAAAGGATAAATTAGTGGGTGAGAATATTACTTATCCCCTACCACAAGGCATTTTTTTTCCTAGGCAGATTCAAATGCATTAAGTCCTTCAAAAGCTACAAAGCAAAGGATGTAAAGGAACTGCTTTGAGCTATGATAAGAGAAGAAAAATAAAAGAATAAAAAACCAAATGGACTTAAGCTCAATAAATATAAGCAAGTCAGTCTTTGTCACACTAAGATGTGAAATGTCAAGCTTATGGCAATCTGAAGTCTGTCACAAAGTTCCCTGTATTCTCCATAAGAGAAAACACTTAAAAATGCGTATTGTCTGCTCCCCTCTCCTTGTAAAGATACAAGAGGAAACCTGTCACACTCATACTATCCTAACACAAAGTAAAAGGGCAAGGCATAATACACAGTATTTTACTAGATCTGCAACAGTACAAACATTCAGCAGACATCAAAAATTGCAGAAATGTCATTATACATTAAAAAGAATATAGGAGTGCTGCCGGGCATGCATTACAATAAACCAGCTTCGTAATCAGTATTCCTGGAGTGGAGAAGATGCTTCTATCCTTACATGTTAAGATGCATTATCTATATTGCAGAGAAGGAAAAAGGAAACGGAGGGGGTTGGAAAAAAAGAAGGCAGGGAGGAATGTGGCATATTATAATGTATGTGCCTACAGATCTGTAAAATTAAGATTTGTGCTCTTTGTAAAAGCATATCTCCCAAAATGGAAACACTATTCTGCTGCCCATTACAGCAGATGTAATAGACAATTGTACATAAATGTTTTTGTATACAGCCTAACACCAATGAGCTTTAGGGCACAGAAATACTCCAAGACACCTATTAAACTAAAGACGCAAAACATTTACATTTAAGTATCATCATTTGAGGAACATGTTACACTTTTCAAATTTGTTCCTACAAACAAATAAGAAAGTTTAAACAGAACAATAGTAAGCTGCAGCCCTCTTTGTGAAACAATTTGTGAAATAGAACACAGGACACAGAGAAATAGACAAAAGTGTGACAGAATCCTTTTTTCACTATATGGACATCATAAACAGTTTTTTTTTTAAAAAAAATTTAATATGTAAACCCCTTTCCTAATACATGAAGTGAAAGAGGCTAAGGCAGAGGGCCACAGCCAGCTAGTACCTTTCCTACAAACAGGATTTTGAATGCAAAGCCACACTATTTAGCTGCAATGCTGCATCACAGCCTCCTTCCCCGTGCACCAGACACATCTGCAGCTGCCCTGAACAAGAGCAGAGCCAGCATGCAGCACTGCAAACATGAAAAGATCTACCTAGCAAGCCACTGACAAGTCAAAGTCAGTTGTGCATCAACCCCCAAGCATTAAGACTGACGGGTATGAGTTTCAGAACAGGACTTGGTACTCTACAAAGCTGGAGGCTGTGAACCTAGAGGAGCCACGGGTTCCTTCCCTGCCTCGCTATAAGGGAAGTGATGAACCCTCCGAACACACCTAAGCATCTTAGATGAAGTAGTAAAAGGTTTTTTTTCAGGATTTTTAAAATTTATTTTAAGCATGAAATGGATGTTATCAGAAAGGCTTAAGACCATAACAATCGCCAGTTGCATCTTGGGGTTTTTGGTTGTTTGTTTTTTGGTTTGTTTTTTTTTTTTTTTAAAATTTTTTTTTTTTTTAACTGAAAACAGCACTTTATATATTTCATATAAAGAATGACACAGAGGAACTATGGTCAGGAAAAATCTAACCCTACAAGTCAGATTCGGGGACAAGAACAACTGGGGTTGTGCTAGTCAATACTCATCTTGCAAAGCTAACAATCCATTACAAATAGCAAGAATTGAGCGGGAAAGAAAGGCAAGAAATTTACCATCAAGGCTACAGCCACCAATCATTCCCTCATTAGCTAGCTTATTTCTTGTACAGGATACTAGTCAGACTTGATGGGAGAAAAGGCCGCTAGCATGCCAGCAATCCCCTTAAATCTCCCAAAACAGAGAGAAGTGTGGAATTCCTTGCAGTGTGAGACAAAGAAGGTCAGAAAAATAAGTCAGAAATACTTGCAAAAACTGTTTACCTAGAACAATGACTTAAACACTGAGAAAAACAGACAGATAGATACACAGATATATAAACTTTTAATTAAAATAAGAAAATTAAAAACACAAAGCTATTAGTGTGCTATATTAGAGCATTGTGGGTTTTTTCCTGTGGTGCCTGTACATGCTACATGTTCCTTTATCTTATAAAACTAGCAGAACAGATCAACCTTAGAGAAACATGAAATGTACAAATCCATACATATCAGATAACATTGCACCTTTGTGTGCTTCTCCTCTTCCCAAGATCTGACTTTTTTTTTTTTTCTCCTTAATTAAGACTCCCAACACTTTTCATCACCACATTAAATATACAAAAACCATAAAAGACAACTCCATCAGCAATTCTCATTCACTTCCTGGTAGATCTTGCCAAGCAAAATAATCCACACCATGAGAAACCCAAAGGGGATTTCCCAAAGCAAGAATTTTCTGACCACTGCTTCCCCTCCTCCCAGGTTTTGAGTTTAGAATCTAATCAGTCTCAAATATGATACAGTAACTTAGAAAAGGTGATCAAAACCAATGTTGAGTGTATGAAAACATACACTCTGTGCAGCAAAAAGCACGCACAAGAGCTTCAACTCCTACTGAAATTATTCAAAAAACTATAAATTCAATAGGGATTACTTAGAATCAGATTCCTGTAGAAGAAATAGAAGGGCTCTACTTTGGATGAGTACTCAATGCTCATGCTAAACAGTTGTCAGTTTCTTTCTTTGCTTTTAATAGAGTGAGGTCATCTTGCTTTCACTGGTCCTCTGTTTGGGGAAATGATCATCCAGCCATTCTGCCAGATGCAGGAAGTTAACAAAATGAGAACTGTGTTTACGTACTTTTTCTATACTCTTCCAGTTACAGTAACACAGCTTTTGCTTAGAAAAATAACAGATTTAAAGAATCAGCTTTTTGTGAATTTTAAGCTGGGGATTTTATAGTTTTGTAAGAACAACCAGAAAAGCTTTTAAACAGAAGAAATAGTATCCTCAATTACTTAAATATTTATCAACGTTAACATCCTTTTTGTTATTTTGAAGATACATAGTTTGCCTATCCTATCATCAAATGAAGAAAGACAAACCTTTCATACCATACTACAGAGAACCAGCAATGGCATATATGTATTTGTCTCATGTAGGAACTCCTAATCAATGGTGTGTTTGAAATGTTCAAATGAATGTGGAAGAGCAGATTTAATACACGAGATACATTTTAAGTTAGACTTATTTTCTAGATCTGAAAGAAAAAAAATGGTAAAAATTGTATTTAAAGGTTAACGACTGCTTAAGCTTCTTTTTATACATAGGAACTATACATATATATAGCTTCTATCCGTGTATATCCATTATACATGTGTATATATATACACACACACAAAGCACTATTTTTTTATATATATATGTATATATATCTCAGACCCATTTCAAAGCTTGGCTTATGTAGGAACTAGGGAGAAACAATGCCCACTGGCCAGGGAGAAGGAAGGCAGGCAGGCAAGAACTACATGGACATCTGTTGATACGATTTAGAAAGAGTCAGAAAAAAGTTTTTGCCTACAATATGCTGTAAAACATATCATTCTTACCTCCCTTTGAAATATTTTTGCCACTGAGAGAAGGGGTTTTGATCAAATATTTGAAACATTTCTAAAGGAACACATAAATCTTTCTGTCTTTTGTTACATGTGAATGAGAGAAGAATTAACATATTAAGAGACCTATCCTCTTATTCAGGTTTCTGAAAAGGGAAAAAATTCCATACGATTTTTTTTTTTCTCTTCTGATAACAAATGCCCAGGGAAAAAAAAAAATTTTCATTCCTTCTCCCTCTCAAAAATTCACCTGAGTGAATAGCCAAATACAGGTACCTTAATTTTTCAGATTTTATGAAATAATTTAAAAACATCTGCACTTAAATCCTTCATAAACTATAATCTGTAAATGGAAGTTGTATGGCACATTTGTTCAAGGGTATGGAGAAGACACATAAGCACTACTCCATTATCAGTACAAGAATTTGTATTCTTGGGAAAAAACAAAACACTGCATATCCATATGATAAATAAATTAGTATTAGATTTAACACATAATCTTTCCAGATTTGAAAGACGTCTGAACATATCTCAGAAGATCATGAATCCCACCTGCTCCATCACTGGGGAGAGGTAATGCCTTTAAATAGTTTGTTATGCAAGTTGTGGGTCACAGTTTAGAAAGTGTTTAAAAATAATAAAGAGCAGTAATAATTTTTTTTTTCTTTCCATTATTACCTTTCCCAGTCCATGCGCATTGACCATCACTAAGTATAATACCAAAGCCAGTGCCTAAATCTTTTTCCCATGATACTTGTAGAAAATATGTTTCTTCTGGATCAGAAACTGGATGAATTCTGTTCAAAGTCTTCTCCATTTTCCAGACACCTGTTTAGGAAGTAAGATAATCTTGTTATAATCAATGGCTTTTTTTTCCAGAGGTGCTTAGCAGTTTTACATAACTAGCTTTGGGAAAAAAATAAATATACAAATATAAGCATACTTAAAATTTTACTTTATTTTCCTCCACAAATTCTGGTTTTTTAGTTAGCTGGTATTTCCAAACAGAAAACTGAATTACAATAAGCAGGATTTAACTGAACAGGGCCAACAATTAAGTATATTTGAAAACCCCCAAATAAAGCAACTAAGTGTTAGGAAGCTGGGGAACACAAAATTACAATACACAAGCACTTACCTTTAGCTATGTTTTTAACTTACTATCACCCAACATACAGCACATGGAATATAATTTGAAATAATCAATATTCATCTGGAAGACTGCTGTGTCAAAGCATGCTACTAAGCTTCACTGCAAAACAGAGCTTGTAGTGGATATCAGGAACCAAAGAAATTGTTTTTAAAAAAACAGATGCTGAGAAGAACAAAAATTATGATGCTATGGTGAATTTTTTGCTCAGTATTAAAGCAACTTGACCATCTGTACTTGACCTAAGACCTAAGACACTCTAAAGAATCCCTTGTATTTATACATTGTCTAATCTGACAACAATAAATCTTCACAGTACTCAAGAATCTTCAAACCGCATTTGGCAATTTGCTCTATGGAATAATGAAGAAACAGCCAATTCTGAAGTTAACATTGACATACAGTATTTTCATTGAGAAAGCTTTATGTTGTCCAGCACCTAAAAAGTTTGTTTTGGGGTGTTCCATTGTTCATTCACAGAGTGAAAACAACATGTATTGATAAAAGGAGGAAAAAAACGTCATAATTTAAAGTATGTGAAGTGAGCACAATGATGCTTGGTCAGGTTAGGCATTATAAGATCTACCAAGTTTTCCATCTAAGTGTAGTAATAAGTAATCATGATCAGACTGGGTTCAGTTTGCTTATGGACATTGAGAGCTAAACCTAAATACAGATTTAACTACCTCTCAAAAAGTTGGCATTTTCAGGTTAGGAGGAACAGCTTTAACTGCAATTGACTCACTGTGCCTGACCTTTACTCAACCCTGCATTCAACATTAGAAAATGCCTTTCCCTTGTCCAGACAAGTGCACAGGATTCAAAAGAAGCAAAACATATGAATGAAAGACTTGTTTTTCAAGTACAAAGGTGCATTAGGAGCTAGACAACAGCTGCATTGTCAACAAAACAAACATTCCTTATAGATATTGATAATGTTAATGAAACAACACAGTAATGACTTCTGATGGCTAATTAAACCACAGATCATGTTGCACTAACAAATAGCACTTCTAAACAATAAGAGGAACATCATGTAAAGTGCCTGCTATGAACTCCAGGCTGGACTGTGGCAAAAACATCACTAGGCACTTCCAGCATTACTGTCTGCCCATTGAATTTTCATTACCAAATATACAAAGCCCTAACTTTATTTTTCCAGTTTAAAGCTTTAAAGTACACATAAGCACCATAACACTTTCCTGTCTAGAATATTTTTTCTGAAGAGTTTAGGATTCAAAAGCTATTGTAGGAGTAGAAAGAGATAAATATGTACATGTAGGTAAGCATCATAAATTCTCACCAACAACATTTAAGAATCATGGAGTTGTCAGAGTTGGAAGGGACCTCTAGAGATCACCTAGTCCAACTCCCCTACCAAAGCAGGGTTGTCCAAAGCACATCACTCAGGACTACATCCAGGTGGGTCTTGAAGATCTCCAGAGAAGGGGACTCCACAACCTCCCTGGGCAGCCCCTTCCAGGGCTCTGGCACCCTCACCATAAAGAATTTTTTCCTCATATTTGAACGGAACTTCCCACGTTCCAGCTTGAGCCCGTTGCCCCTTGTCTTGTCACTGAAAACCACTGAAAAGAGTCTGGCTCCATCCTCCTTCAACCCACCCTTTGAGGACTTATAAACATAATAGGTACTTATAAACATAAATAAGGTCTCCCCTCAGCCTTCGCCTGTCCAGGCTAAAGAGTCACAGCTCCTTGAGCCTTTCCTCATAAGGCAGGTGCTCCAATCCCTTAATCATCTTCATTGCCCTACACTGGACTCTCTGCAGTAGTTCCCCATCCCTCTTGAACTGGGGGGCCCAGAACTGGATGCAGTATTCCAGCTGTGGCCTCACCAGTGCAGAGTAGAGAGGGAGAATGACCTCCCTCAACTACTGGCCACACTATTCCCTGAGCAGCCCAGGATCCCATTGTTCCTCTTGGCAACAAGGACACATTGCTGGCACATAGAAAATGTGCTTTCTACCAGGACTCCCAGATCCTTTTCCTCAGCAGTGCTTCCCAGAAGATCCACCCCTAACCTGTGTTGGTGCCTGGGGTTCTTCCTCCCCAGGTGCAGCACCCTACATTTGCCTTTGTTGAACCTCATTACGTTCTTCTCTGTCCAGCTCTCCAGCCTGTCCAGGTCACGCTGGATGGTGGCACAGCCCTCTGGAGTGTCAGCCACCCCTCCTAATTTGGAATCATCAGCAGACTTGCTGAGGATACAGTCTGTCCCCTCGCCCAGGTCACTGATGACTATGTTGAACAGGACTGGGCCTATTATTGACCCCTGAGGGACATCACTCGTCACAGGCCTCCAACTTGATGCTGCTCCATTAATTAGAACCATCTGAGTCCTGTCACATAACCAGGACTCAATTCATCTCACTGCCCATGTCCATCTCAAAGAAGGATGACTTTATTATCTATATCCATAAAACACCATTGCTTATACTATTACAGATGTCATACTCCGCATTTCTACGCACAGTAAATGCACCAGAAAATAAAAAGTTACTTAAAAGCAATATTTTGAGCCCCCAAAGATGTCTTCTATTTCCATCACCAAGCAATTGACCATTTCAGAAACTCTACAGTATGTCTATGCACCTGTAAGCAAGAACAGAAAAAGAAATATTTGGGGCATGGAAGCCAGGAACAAGGTATTTGCAATCAGTGTTTAAAGAACTAAAGCCATTTTAAAGATTTGTAGTGCACTAACTGCCTGGAAATGGGTCAATAAAGAGCACAGGACAGTAAGCATAAGTAATGTGTGTAGTATGTTTAAGCACACGGGCATGCATTCTCTTTTGCCTGCCAGATTTCCCGTTGCTTTTTGCTTGTTCTATAAAAATAAGCCGCTCATGAAATATCTTCATATAGGTCTTTCTCTGAAACACAATCTTTTAAAAAATATTTAATTATTCTTTAAGATTGCAAAACAGTTATAATCCAGACAGATATCATACAAAATACTGATGCATATATGTAATTTAATGGGGAGTTCTTGCTGGTTACATTTGATTTTATCACAAAGCAGTGCAGCATTTAGTGAAAACCACCTGCACCAGAGGCTTCCTTTTAAATCTAGATTATTTGTAACGGGAAGCAAAGCAAGAGAGTTGAATTGTCCATTTATATGGCAATAAAGAGTGTCAGTCCTCAGTCAGAAAAATTGACATCAAGAGCCACACAAGAAATTAAATTTATTGAAAGATGTGCTAACAAAGGCCTGAGATGAAATTATTTTGATATCATAATACTGTGCTTCCCATGTATCCATCTTCACACATTAGTATTTCACTCACACTGATGTGCAACAACTAAAAATGAAGGTTCTGCTTAAACATCATTCTTAAGAGGTACTTTGCTGGTATAAGGGATGAGCCCATTAGCAGAACTGAGAAAGTTTCCATATGATTTATATATCTGTGGTAAAACACAACTTCAATAAAAATAAACAGACTGAGGAGGTACAACGCAGAAGAATGTTCTGTATTTCATAATAAAAGGCAAAATATAGTTGTCAACCTGTTCAACACTGTATTGTGTATCTTTGAACAAACCATTTTACAAGAGAGCATAAAATGAAAATACTTATTCTCACAGCTTTTATCTCCTCTGTTGTGCTCACTGACCTTTTGAGATGAGCTTTAACTATTACTACATGTTTAGAAACTGCAGAGTTCAGCCTTGCTGGAGATATCCAAGCACTCAGCTGCTCCAATCCACCAGCCAAAGTGTAAGGATTCTTGGCTGTATATAATGGCTATTATTTACTTCCCTTCAAAAGGAACAGACCTTCTCCATGAAAATCAGTCTGACCTACACAGCACATACAAAAATCACTGCAAACAAAAATACTAGATGTTACTGCTTTTCTAAAACCTGTTTGGGGAAAAAAACCAACCAAAATAACAAACCACCAAACAAAAAACCCAAACCAAGCCCCTCTTCCACAAATCTCAGAACACCACAACTATTCCAAGGTTTACTGAAGTGTTGAGTCAACGGATAAACCACACACAGCTAAAGTGTGAATTCAAAAAAAAAAAAAAACCAAGCAAAGGAGTTACCTAATTAGATTAATGAAAGAAAAAAATCAGAGCATATTCCTTATTAATGTCCTGTAAAGTGAGTGCATGCATCTCATTCACTCTAAAGGCAAAACTCAATAACATACGAACACCCATATATTTCCAAAATAAGAAATTCAGGGACAGGAAGCTGGATGTCCTCCTTTGGATGTCCTCCCTGATCACTGGGAGTCAGCTGTATGTTCACTGGATTCACAATTAACTTTGTTCAACATATTTTAAAAGATATATTGCTCTATACCTTAAGAACTAAGGTATAAACTTGACACCTACTTATAACTAATATATCTCAATTCACCTGCCTGTTTACTGTACATATTTTCTCATCACCACATCAGCTTTCAACATGACAAGAATGTGACTCTTCACAGACCAACTAATTGTCTATAAAAAGGTGATGGTGTTCCTACCAGAGCTTCTGCCCCAGGGTATTTGTTGGTGGGGGAAACACCAAAGTCTGAGCCGTATCTGAAGAGCAGATTTGCCAAAGCAGATTCTCCAGGTCCCCTTCCCCAAACTAATACCCAAAAACCCCTCCCACCTAATAAATATGTCAGTTTGGCTACCAGAGAGTGTTCTCTCCAGAAATGCAGAAGACTGATAACATACGTCCAAGAAATCTGATTAAATCTGCACTTATTTAGTCATTTCCACAGAAGAATATGTCATATACAAAAAAATTGTAGAGTTAAAGTAGTACCCAGGCTGCAACAAGTCAGGTTGCCTATTTTTACTGTTGACATCACTATCTGCCAAATCCTAAACGTAGATTCTAAAAGTGAAAACATCGTGTACATGACAATCTAATATCTAAATAATGCTTTAAAAGGCCAGTTATTTCAACAGGATAATTCATTGTCATAACCACCACCCACGCAACATTCCAGCCAACGGTCCTGCACGAGCTCGTCTTAAGATCTACCTTTATACATTCCAAAAGTAGTCCCACTAGAAATTTTATTAGGAAATTCTTAAACTAATGCCAAACTATTTCTCTGTTGTGGCTATCATCTCAAATAATCCATTAAAACTGCACCCAGAAATTAAGCATAAAGAGTCATAAAGCTGTTTTAAGTACTCTGGCACAGAAAAAAGTAACTGCAGATGCACTGACAAAGTAATCTTAAAAATACATTACAACTTGAGACCAGAACTTCCACAGAACTGCTTACACAAGCTTGTAGAAGCTAGTACTGCTTTTTAACATTGTACTAACATCCCCATCTCCACCAAGTCAAGACTTCATTATGAAAGCCAAAAATATAAAGGATGGAAGAGAGCTGAAGCTTTAAGAGTTAGTTTCACTTTCACATCTTTGGCTTGAAAGGTTGGGACACAGGCAAGAACTGTATTAACGCTCAAAATGGTTAAAACAGCCATTCTCATGATTTAACAGCCCAGCCGCTGCTGAAGCTTATAGAAAAGAATCATTGCATAAAGCCAGACTATTTTTTTAGCTATGCAATAAACTAAATTACTGAAATCAGACCCTCACTATTGCAGTCTGAAAGCACCTCCGAGTCTATGAGACTGGAGGAGGACTTTCAAGTGCCGCTCAATATTCAGCAACTCTGTCTCTGTAGGCTCTTTCCATTCACTCTCAATAAAATGAGCGCAGTCAGTACTTTCTTCCTCCCTTAATTATGACAAAGAAAAGCTGCAGAGAAACTGATTGATTAGGGCCATAAGAAAGCCAGTGTTTTTCTCCTTTAGGGCACAGGAGGTCACACCACATACCAGCACCTCACCATGTTAGAGCCAAGGATCTGAGACAAGCTTGCAGGTGGGAATAGTTGAGTCCCACCCCAAATTTGTAAATCAGAGGCTTTATTGAGACCTTCGAACAGTTGAGGATTGAGCTGTTTATCTTAAGCACTTTGTCCCTGTGGTCTTTGGCTTCTATGATCTATATTAGGCAATGTTTCTTTCTAAGGAGAAATCAGCTGTTGGCTGGTGTGCAATTGACTGGAGTCTACTCTCTGAACAAACAGTGTACACAGTTGCTTCTGAATAAACAAGACACTTTTAAAATTGCTTCACAAAGAATTTTATATGTTGTTTTGGATAGCACTAGGCATAGACCAAAAGCCAAATCTTTTCGGCTGCTCCAACACAGCATCATTGATAACATTTTGAACTTCAGCACTTTATTTTTTTTTTTTTTTTTTTTTTCCTTGCAGACTAATGGCTTTTTTTTTAAACTGCTTCAGCTGCAGGTGTTCCAAACTTCTGCAGCTATGCATGGAAGGCTACTTAGAGATCAGAAAGAGCTACTATTTCTTTCTAATGCAGCAATTAAGTGCTTTCTTGTTGCGAAAAATAGGGAGCTACCTACAGTGAGTTTGGAATACAAGAGCAGCACCTACAGCACACCTATTGCTATTAAAGGCTATAATTTGATCCCCTCTGTCATTGGCTGGACCACAACATACACTACAAATCAGAATGTAATAATCAGAAGAAAGTGAATGGTTAACCTATAATCAAAGAACGGGTACTATTCAGGAAATGCTGTCCATACTTTTAAGTGTATTAGTGGCGATATAAACCAGTCAAAAAAAAAACCCCTCAGATTGCTTTTAAAGATTAAAACTAGGTTTTACCACATTTTCTAACAAAAGGAAATAAAATAATGACTATATTTATGAATATTTCTAGAGATACATTTCATACAACTTTATATTCTCTCATGTTAATTTAAAATTCCATTAACTCCAACACTTCAAAAGAAGAGCATTAAAACATCTGACAAAAACTTCAACTACAACTCAGTTAATCTAAGAACTACTAATCGACTTAAAAAGCACTTCCTCTTTTTTATTTTCTTTTTGAAATAATATGACTGGGCCAACAAACATGAAGAAAACAATACAGCATCCTTCCTATCACATCTCACAATAACCCTCCTATTCCCTTGGCCACAATACTTGTTTGATACTGAAGAAAAAGTCAATAATAACCTTCAAAGATAAAAAAAGATTAAAATTTTGAAAGAGCTTTGCTCCCTAATGAAGTTTACAGGGCTAATACAATTTTGTACTATATACCACCTAAATTGTATCTAGTTGTTCTTTTGTTTAGCTCTGTTCTATATTAAAAGCACAAGGATCACAATTTTGTCAATAATGCAACTTTGTCTTGCGGATAAAGGAAATGAATCAAAAATTGGCTCTGGATATGAAGAAGTGACTGAATGACTTTATAACTTTGCGCACACGGGTGAATGGCCCATTTTAAAAATTCAGTCCTGCGTGACAACATTTTGATAAAGAGATTGACTTCAAGACAGCTGCAATCAGCGTTTGGTCTTCATGGGCCCAACTGCAGAAGCAAGACTCACATGGCTACCATTTGCACTGCTTGCTTCCCACTGTTTTGTGGCAGCCACAAAAAGATTGGAAACATGCACATACTTTTTGTGCAATTTAAAAAAAAAAAAAAAAAAAAAAGCACTCTTGAGCTTGTCAGACTCAATGGGCCAATAGGATATGCAAGATTTCCCACAAAAGATCTGGAATCTACGATAAGGAACAACCCTTGTCAGACTTATTTACTACAGTCACCAGCTGAAAAATGAGGAGAAACAGAAGGAAGCAGACAGTCAACAACCTTTATAGTAGGAATCCTACTAACAAGCTTTGATCTTAATTGTAGCCTGGAGGCAAAGCCCACCCTGGTGTCTTTCATCCTCTTGAAGTCTCAGACCTAACCCACTACCAACTCCAGGCATGCTGGCTTGCCAAGCTTCCTTAGAAGCATCTATATTCGGAGACAGTTTGAGCTATAACAAGGTTAAATAAAAAAAAAAAAAAATTAAAAAAAAAAGGCCTTTATATATTAAAATAAACACCCAAAAAGGCAATTATACTAGTGTACACAGCAAGTAAGGGAGTATCTGGATAGATTTCCAGAAAGGCCAAACCATTCTTTTTCACTCTTTTGTAGTTCCCAACACTAACAGTTCAGTGTATACATGCTGTCAAACCCTCTTTCCAAAGTCCATGTCAGAGAAACCCTAAGGTTTCCCTAGATAAATCAGGATTACACTAACCGAATGTTATAAACCTATAAAAAAAGAAAATTAAATGATACAAGTATTTCACGATGAAAAATTTAATTTAAGCACTGAAGTTACTAAAAAGCCTGCACAGAACACAGTAAGGATTGAAGACAACCACCAGACCACCTTCAAGTGGGCAGATCTGGGATGCAAAGTCAGCAGGTGTGCCTGAGAGACCCAGGCTCACTACCTTTGTTGCAGCTGGGAGATGCAAGCCTCAACAAATATTTTATAACTCTACTTTGGCAGTAGGTCAGCCTGGCTTTCCAAGGCCCTACCAAAGACAGTAGTGGCATTGAGCCACACCTAACTTGCCTTTCTTTGAAAACTGCAACCTTAGACTATTTATTAAAAGAGATAATTCACTTTCTCAAAAAAAAAACAAAAAACAAAACAATCTAAATACATCTCAGTTTTCCTCTAATCCCTCTGAAAAGACAACCCTAAAATAATTTATGTTTTGAAGATAAAAAACAGAAAAAGGAGACAAATCTGTACAATTCTGTCAGACCAACTTTTGAGCCTGCTGTGTGCAATCAGTAAGAACCAAAATTCAGGAATGCCTATTATCTTAGTCGCATTTCCAAAAGCATCTCTGCAGTTTTCAGTAAGTTAGTACTATCCATTTGAGTATGGGAAAGTTGGGTAATTTAAAAAAAAAAAAAAAAGACCAAAAAAAAGCAAAGCAGCATGTCTTAACTGCCCTTCACCCATCCAAAAATACCTAGATACATATGTCTTTTTGATGTATATTTAGATAACATTGTAGTCTGGTTGGGGTATCATCTGTTTTCCAAAACACTGCCTTCTTTAGGATTAAGCACTATCAGGATATTCAACACAAAACAAATCTGTCCTACAGATTTCCTTTGTTTTCTATTCTTTAGTTCCCATACAGACCTACTAGAATCCTACTCAGTTTGACATGTTTCTGTAAATGTTTGACTTAACATAACTGAGTAATGGGTTCCACTAAGCAGTCTGCCTTTTTTTTTTTTTTTAAATAAAGTCAAATAAATTCAGTACTATTTAATCCACAATAGCTCCATAGGCAAGACTAATGAATCTGAAACAAGGATAAATGAAACAAAGAAATCAGTGTCAACTAGATAGGAATGGATGTAATTCTATATGTAAGATTTTTGAGCAGCTTTGAAAAATTGAGCCCAGTAACCTGGAAAAACAAGTTTCACCAAATGTAGCCACTTCAGGGGGACAAGAGCCAGGTATAAATATGAAAGCTTACATATCCTCCTCTCCTCCCACCTTTACTTTTCAAAGAGATGGATTATTTTAATTTCACATCCCTGTCAAATTAATAATAAAAAATAGGCCTAGACTCCAAATTGCTTTCTCTTGCTAAACAGTTTCCTAAGGCATTTTCTTTGAAGAATTCCTGTATTACCCTGTCTTCACTTAACAAAAGTTTTATATGTTTTTCTTTCCATTTGCTATTTATCTACTGGAAAAGGCAACATTGAAAACAAAGAGCTCACACTATTTTAATTTATTAATTTAAACATTGTAATTCATTTTGTTTCATCTGGCCCCCACAAAAAAATAATTCACAAGACATTTTCAATGAACTGGATATTTACTTTCAATGCACTTCAATTTCAATTTTGCAGCCCTTTATTCAGACATGTTTATCACTTTGCATTGAAAATTAATTACTTTTTTGACAGATTAGGCTGAGCAATCAGAGTTTGAAGATAAGGCAAAGAGACATCCATCTGAATTTATCCATACTGAACATCAATTTCAACTGTTTCCACAGAATGGCACAGGTCCAGCTTTGGTTCTTTAATCTGCCTTGAATGCTATGCCACAAGATTCAATGTATAGGATTACAGGATGCCATTGCCCCATGGTAAAGCACCTTCAAAAGAGGCAAGAAACCAACAGAAGAGCAAGGCACCAGTTTAGTTTAGCTTTGTGAAAATGCACATTAGACAAACCAAAACAGAGAGAATCAACAGTCCATATCCAAGAAGGACCAACATGCCAGTATTTCAGCCCCTTTAGTATTTAGGGGGGGGGCCAATGCCCACATCCCACAGCCTCAACAAGGTCTGAGCAAACAAGCACCTTTGGTTTAAAAAAAAATAAAATAGGTAAAATAAATAAGGACACAGTTCAACAGTAACCACTGACTCTATACTGTAAGGAACCACTAACATATCTTAGCTCATGCTCAATCAGCACCATGTCTACAAACCACATCTAGAAAGGTAGAAAGAGAACATAAAGAGCTGCACAAGTCACTTGTACTTTTTACATCATAAATTCTATACATAAAAATATAAAGCTTTTCAAGATATTTCAGCTCATTGCTTTTCTAAGTAGTTTTCCTGACTCTCTCATGTGGGGATTTTTTTTCACACTATGGGCTAGGCAAGAAAAAAAAAAAAAAGAAATCTACTCTCAAAAATTAAACCCTTACCCAAGACATTTGATGCCAAGCAGGGGGTCTACTTAAGGAAGCCAGCTTTTCAATATTAGTTTTCCCTCACAACTACTAAAGAACGCTAGCTTGCACTAGAGTGAAAAGAAATTTGCAGACCAATATAAGGACACAGCAGGGGCATACCAGTGGAAAAATGCCACGGGGACTTGAACTGAGAGGGCAATTACAGGTACTCATTAGGAAAATATAGCACAAAAGTGCTTTGATACTGCACCAGTTAGACACAGTTTTGAGATCCTATAGTGTAAATTATTAGCAGGCAAATATACGGAGCATCAGCGTAGGTCTCAAACCCGTCTGTTTTAGACTGTAAGACCCTGCTTTCCCAGACAAGTTAAATCAGTTCTTATCAAATATGACATAAAAAAAATTATGGGGAGTGGGGCAGAAATTTAAACAGAATGAAAAGGAAAAGTATTTTAAAAATAAGTCTCGATTAGGCTTCACTGTGTGTTGGGTTGCATGTCATGTTGCTGGGCTTTCTGGTTCCCCATTGCAGAAGCTAAAGAGAATCACTACCACATATTACTACCCAAAATGAAACGGTGAACAAATACAATGACTCTGAACTAATGCAGGGTACATAAGCACAAGAAAAGCAGCCCTTTGTGCAGAAGAGTCAACTCTGCACAGCTCCAACACACTGTTTCAGCATAGTTTTAGGTACAGTACCTCCACTGCATTGTCCTCTCTTTCAATGTTACAACTACGCTTATTTGTTTTACATCATCGAATACTAGAATCACAACAGAACCTCAAATTAACAGTATATAGTAAAAAATTCCTCCTCTAGCTCATTATTTAAAGAAGAAGAAAAAAAAAAAACACCACCACCTAAGACAGTGGAGGATAATTAAAAAAATACCTGGAATAGGCAAGATAAAAGAAAGATTATAAAATATAAAGCACAGGTTTCATCTATATACATCCCCAACCAAGGCAGATTTTTAAAAAAAACAACCTTCTCTCTAATATTGCCTTCAGAAGATTATAAAACGTAAGTCAAGTAGGTCTATTACCAAGACACACACAAGAATGCTTCAGCTAGTTCCTTGCCTCTTATCTCCAAAAATAATTATCCTCTGTGACAGCAATGCCTAGCTTTCACTGAAATTAACATTTCTGCCCAATCCTCTTTATGCCTATGGCCACTGTGTGCTGTACTATGTAAATTAAAGTTAAGTTTCACAGCTGGAGAAATTTAATATGAACTCACACAATACAGTGTGCTGCCTCCAACTACTGTCTAAGCTTCTCTCGTTGGCTCAGTCAATACAAATCTCTCCTCAGGTTTTTGTGAGGTTTCTACCATAAGCTTGACACAGCTGATGGCATTTGGAAAGCCCCATGCTCCCTCTTTCCTGTCCAGCTACTGTGGTGAAAAGGGTGGCCTCTAAGATCCTTTTGTAGACCTGTAAACAAACAATCCCTTTCATAATCATTTGAATCATTTTTTAAAAAACAAATGCTGCCTGTGATAGGATATATAGCCTCACTCTTCCTCTAATTGCATTAATTTTCCACCCCAAGATAGTAAGCAATTTGCCTGACATCTAGATCAGGAACACAGAAGTTCTCAGTCTCCACACTTTTAAAATCACAAAAGATCACTCTCCCTTTTTTACTATTTATTTTACAGTCTCTGCTACGTCTGCTCTGTTGGAGGACACCGCTACCCACAAAATTCACCTAGAAGTTCACAAAGCAGATGCAGATATATTCCAATAAATTTCCAAACTTCAGAAATCTGGACTATTTAAATTTTCTATGAAATTACTAATATGCCTCAGAAGACAGTAACACCAGAGGCCCTTGCTTAGGCAGACACAAAATGAAAATTTTTTCAACTTGGAACTTTTCCTGTCAGATACATTCTTTATGTTGATCAGATTCGACTGTGTTAGATGAGCAAACAACAGTAATTTAATTAGCAATTTTCTTCTAAATTTCGCCTTAGCTTGTGTCAACATCATACCACATATAATCTAATAAATCTTTTATATCTTAACATATCTTGGACAGCAGTCTTTATTATTACATTATCTGATATTAAGTTCCACTAATAATCTTCCAATTCAGAGGAACTTTTTGCCATCTTTCTCTTTTTCATCTCATGTATAGAGACAAAGGAGGTGGGAAAGACTAAAATCCACAAAGACGTCCCAATTACAATCAGTAGGATGTGATGGACACTGTTTCATAACACAGGAAAGAGGCACAGCTCCGGTCAGCAGAGGAAAAAGGGATGGAACTAGAGCAAACCCTACTTTTTGTGCAAAAATTTCTATTTCATGAACCATTTAATGGCATTTTACAATTGCTTTCTAAATTGGACTCTTTGTTATTTTGTGAGGCGAGACCAGATCATAACTTAAATGTGTATGCACGTTATTTTACATGTTCCCCACAACAGCAGCAAGCGCAACACACTTTTTGCCAAACATAACAGTGGAGAAATCACAGCTGCATCCTATCAACCTTGAAGGCAAAAATAATGGTTTGAGACCTTGAAAAATCTCACCCTAAACTCCTGGTGATTCCACCTACTATTCAAGGACGTGTGGTGCTTTTTCATCTGGGGCTCCCGAGTTTTAACATAACCCCTTAAAAAACACTCTCCCCCTACTGCTAAGCCCCAGGTGACAAGAGGCGAGGATTAAAATTTCTCATCTTCAAGTGGCACTGAAAGATAATAAGGACATCAGAAATAGGCATTGAGACAAAACAGCAAGTGACCCTGTAACGCTCACTGCACATACTGCACCGCATGTAACATGTCATATAGTGACGTCAACATGCACCATAGTAAAGCATTTAAAATTATCTCATCCGTACTGAAATGGAATTTATTGGTCAAAACAGACCACTGTAAGCTATCCAGCCTTCTTGCAACCCTGCTCACAAGACAAGGCATCAGGAGCATAAGCAGTGGGATTGAGCATGTCAGAAGAGTGGTTAAGGTCGCCCGTGTCATGTACAGGAAAACTATTTCTACAGCAAGGTCATGACCTTTTTTTTTTTTTTTTTTAGTGCTGTTGTACACTAACCCTGGCATCAGCCCATTAGGTTTATTTGACTTTTTTTTTTCTTTTTAAATAATACTTACTAGGAAAGCTTTGTTTTGTGAGTACTGGTTTTGGTTCAGATAAAAGCTTGAAATTAATGGAATTTAAATGCTGAGACAATTTTGAAAATCCTTTATGCACCTTTGTATGAGATAATAATGTTTAAAATCTAACTCACTAGGTTTAGTTCTTAAATATTTCACTAACAGATGTATTAGAATAATCTTGTAGATCCAAGATGCTGCTATTCTGCTCACTTCTTCATCAAGATCAAAATAACTCCTGAAGTGCCTGTAACATCACAGCTTCATATAACAACTCATCTTAAAGCCATACTTTATGCTCTATAAAGCAATCAAAAATGTTGAGTATCTAAAGTAATAGGCAAATGCTTTCTCTCTGTAATCTGGATAATGTATACGACAGCATGTGATCCAACAAATGAAGGCATCCCAGACTATAAACTCAGTATCTGCCAATCCCACATCAAGCACAGCATAGTAGCTGACACATCCATCCCTCACAGTCTTTCAAGACTCTAGCCAACCCCTATAGAACAACGGCCTACACCGCTCACAGAGTTTTATCATACTGATAAAGGACAGCAATTCACATCAAACCTGCCACAAAAAGCAGAGATTTTGAAGTAGAGGGAATCCCATTGTTATATGAACATTCCTTATCATACATCATCAGACACACTAAGCTTCTATGATTACTATGATTCTTCTATGATGATATGGTTACAAAACCAGGTGAAAGCACTCCTCCCAAACATCTCTGATGTGAAGACTGAGGAATGAGTATCCATTCTTTCCCAGAGTAGCTGCAACCTTCAAGCATTTTACAGCTATTATGGTTCATACTACTGTAGTGAATACAGCGTGCACTTTTGTTAGCTAACAGAGGGAGGCAAAAATGGAAAGAAAGAGGAGCCATACCCAACTGTAGAAAGCTTTTTTGCAAAACAGCAGTAGAAAGCAAAACGCCACGTTCTAATACCATTGCTAACATACAGAACGCTACCTACTCACTACGCTATTCAGAAGTTTGCCTGAATAATGCATATCCCTCATGTTCCTCCACCTCCTTATTCCAGTGGGAAAGCTAAATGAATTTGTAGCTGTAGCAACTATGTAAATAAGTTTTCATGCATTCATGTTTGTAGTTGAAGATACTAGGAACAACAGAAGTGGGTAAGATATAAAAGCCAAAAAAGCACATGATCAGCTTTTACAGATCATTCAAGCTAGCCTATTTCAAAAAAAACAACTGCACTTAAAACATATTTGCAAATGTTTTTTTCACTTCACATATACACATGCCCATTTGTCGTGCATAAAAATATTTATACAGATATACCTGTCATGTCAGTCACCCACCTGTGATATTTTCCAACTATTTCATATAAGCTTCCTACTTCTTATGAAAGCTAAGAGACAAGAGAAGCTAAAGAACAAGAGAAGCCTCCCACATGCAAGTTGACATTGAGTTGTTAGAAGTCCTCCTGCATTTGAAAACAACATAGAAGTTTAATCTCTGAAGCCACCTTTTCTGTATTTCATTATACACAGACATTCCTTGGTATACTCTATTGCTTAAGCACTCAATTGAACAGTAAGAAACCTCTTCATTGGCAAATCACACTACTAAAACACTTCTTAACGTGTATGTACTATGAAGCACAACCAGTAACACTAAAACTCCTTTAAGAAAAAACAAAACAAAGCAACAAAAAAAACCCAAACAAACGAACAACAAACCAGAAAACCAGTATTCATCATCGGTTTTATTTATCTATTTGCATATTGCTATATCGATCAACATAATTGCTTAAATTTCTGATTTATTTTGAGATTTCAAAGGATAAGTATGCATATCTATCCAATTCTTGCAGACTACCAACCAAGCTACCTCAGCTGCTTGTAGTTGGTTTTCCATAACAATATATTAATTATGAGAGAAAAATACATAGGAAACTGGAGTACCACCATCTGAAATCTTATATTTCAATCGATATACTATGTATATCACTGCTGCATCCCAAAAGACATTGTCATGACAGGTATATTATCTTTTAAATGATGTCTCTAAGGCTTCCACAAGATCATTAATGATCAAATGGCATTTTTCTCACAAAAACAAAATATGCATGTATTTTAATACAGCATGTAATCAATGAAAATTCTATTTCAAATAGTTAATGTCAGAAACTTCACTTGCAAATTAAACTTTTTTTGTCTCAGAGACACATAAGTTCAAAAGTACTATTGCCTCTAAGATGTCGGGTCATGGTAACTATTAAACTGCTTGCTAGTTAAAGTTGTAACTTATTTCACTTTAGAAATCTAACTTAAAGTGACATCAAACAAACACTTTAACATCAGGTTAGGCTAGATAATGTCTTTCTGCATTTTAATTGAACTCCGTTTTTCATGTAAGACCTCAACATGTGAAAAAAAGAAATCCATCCAGTGAATATATTTCACTAACAAAATAGGAGTAAGAGATATGAACATCTTATGACACAATGACCATGCATCTTACAAATTACCTATTAAATCAATGGATACATTTGCAAATTAATGAACCTTCATAGCTATTAGACTCGCAAAATTTCAACAAACATAAAAGGAAATCTAAAATCAATATAATGTCTGAAATCCACAGGACAGAAAACCTTGTTATATAAGAAAACCCATCTTCAGTTCTACGTCTGCTTGTGTTGGAAAACATTCAAGTCAGTTTGATGATTATGAGTCTGAAACTCCAATTTTACAGAGAACTAAAAATTATAGTTACCAAAGTAGCTTCTGCAAATTGAGTTGCTCCTTAGAGAATACTAAGAGCATTGTAAGGTACTGTGTATGTTTGTTTCAGTTACCTTAAAATATTTTGCTTTAGTAGAATACTGCCTTGATTCTACTACACAAATATGTTTTATACTGTTATTATCCTGAAGCATCATATAGCAACTTCTGGAAGTATGTCAAAAGTTACCCCAACTTCTGCTGGAATGAAAACTTTGTTTCCCCTTACCAAAGGAAAAAGCAAAACCTGTCCTGCACTCAACAGACAAGGAAACACAATTTACCCAGTACTCATAGACACAGAATGAGAGAGACCTCAAAGCATTGTCTTTGAACAGGTTAATGCTTTCCAAGTTCTGTATGATAAAGTATAATTATAGAAGGAGGCACAAATCATTCATAGAACTCCAGAACAGAGGTTTGCTCTGACAGTAACACCTAAGCACCTTACTACTGTAAATACAAAATAATCACAATGAGGTTCTTCCACAGAATTAGACAGAACACTCATAGTCTGCATTTTACTGACGTCCCTCACAGGATCAAAGGTAATTCCTTAAAAAGACACCAATGATCTCCTAGCTTAAAACACAAATGCTGCATCTTTTTCATGGCAAGTCAAAACAAAGGCCTATCCCTTTCGTATAGCTTAAAAGTAGAGCAGGCACTGTCAAAACCAGCCAAGACCAATCCAAGAGTCACCACAGGCTGTAAAAGAGGACAGCCATGTGGGATATTCAGCTTTTTAGTAAGTTTGTGTCTTCAGTTCCAGGAAAATACACAGTGGTCACGGCAAGGATATATACTACCTTTTCTAGTTGACTTGAAGCGTTAAGTGCACAACAGAAAAGGAAAGAGGATGAAAACCTCCACAAGAAGAGAATACAGGAAAAGAGTAAAACCACAAGAGACCGGAGTGAAGCAGAAAGACCAGGCCCTGCTCCTCCCGCTCCTGAACGGAAGCCAGTCAAGGATTTTCCCTAAGGAAGCACAGGACTTTGAAGGGAAATTAACTTATTAAAAAAACAGCCTCATTAAGACGTTATTTATGATGTTTACGTGTCATCAGCAAACAGCTCACCCCTGGAGGCCGAAGGAACCGAGGGGCTGAGGGGCACCACCCACCCTTCACACCCTCCTCACACAACCCGCCCGCAGGCGAACCGCGACCGGGGCCTAGCACCAGCGGCACCGCAGCCGTTCCGGGCACTGCCGCCCATCCCGAGAGGCCTGTGGCCGATACTGGGCGAGCTAAATGGGGCCAGGGCCAGCCTGCTCGCCCCGGAACACCGGTAGCAGTTGAGGGTCTCGCTCGCCCCGGCCCCCCAGCAGCCGCCCCCCCCCACCCCGGACACGGCGGAGGGGGCGGGGCGCCGTGACTGACCTACCTCCTCCTCTCCGTGCCACCGCTCGCCGCTTCCGCCCGCCCGAAAAGGCCGCGCTCCCGGCGCCCCACACGATAGCCAATGAAAATCGCTCTGGCCCTTCCGTCCCGCCTCCTACAGGCCGCTCCTGCCAATGGAGGCCCCTCGCCTAGACAGCTACCAATCCCGACAGCGTCCCCGCCCCCCCGCCTGAAGGCGGTGCCGCACCGCCACGCTTCCGCACCGCCCCCTCCCGCCGGAAGTGTGATGTGGCCGCGAGCGGGTCGCCATGGTAAGCGCTGGGCAGCGGGCGGGCGGGGGGCGCCTGCTCCGCTCCGCGATCGGCTCCAGCCCCCGTCCCCTCCCCGATCCCTTCCTGCCGGCGTTGCCGGCTTCCCGGCTAACTGCGACTCTGCCTAGAGACGTTTCCCGGGCCCGCTGGCACCCCGGAGCCGTCCCACCCCCGCATCCCATCCGGGCCGTCCCTGTGAGGACGTCTTCGCCTCGCCGCCAGGGAGGCGGGAGCGGGGCCGTCGCAGTCCCCCCGGAAAGCCGGTCTTGGCCTGGCAGTAATCACACCGGTCGTGCCTGCGGCCCTAGTTCCCTTTCCCGCTCCCGTATGCACTGGCCTAGCCCGCGTTTTCCGCCGGGCAGCAGCCCTTGCTCGGGCCTGCGGTGCATTGTCTGTCAGGGTTGTGTTTCTGTCTCTCTTCTGACCTTCTGATTTAATGGGTATGTTGTTTGATGTCTTGCATCTTGAGCAGTCGGCTAAATCCTGGCACTGGCTGCTATGCTCCCTTTTTTTTAAGGAAGAGCATCAGAGGCCTAGGTCTGTTTGCTAATGAAACGTATGAAAATATTGTTAAGCTAGAGGTTTACTAGCATAACCATTTATATTTTCTATCGCTTCTGCCTTTTTCATTATACATACAGAGAATAGCTGTACTGTGAAATAATTTTTCACAACTAAGGCAAAGATCTTTCTATGAGCAGTGAAGGGGCATGATTTTCAAATTAAAAAGCGTAACAATGGAATAGCCAACAGAAGGTTTTCCTGTTTATATGTAACTTGAGCACAAAATTATTTTAAAATGAGCGTTTTCAGAAGTTTTTTTAGATTCACAGAGTGGTTTGAAGTGGGTTGGAAGGGGCCTTTAAAGATCACCTAGTCCTCCCCACCCTCCCCCACGGGCAGGGACATCTTTCACTAGATTGGTTTGCTCAAAGCCCCATCCAGGCTGACCTTGACAGGTTATCCGGTTATCCATCACCATTGATGTGTACTGTACTTCCAATGAATCTTTTTGTACTTCCCACGTATTAGAAGATTAATATCTCTTGAACTTCCTTATGGTTCGGTTCAAAAAAAGTTTCTAGACTTCAGATCTTGTCATTTGCAGGAAATTCCTGGAAGTTGCTCACCTGAGCGTTCCTGGGCAGATCTTTTAGATGAACCTGTTCTGATCTGTAGCTTCAAGCACTGAACAAAGGATTTTCATGATAAAAAGTGTAAATTATCTCAGAAGATCTAAAACACACATACAGAAAACAAGAGACAAAAAAGAAGTGAATAACTCACCTCTAATCAGTGCCTTGAAAAGGTAGATACTAGAGAAGTACAACACCCCCTTGCTGTTGTTCATAGGACTTAAAAGGATTTGAGATTATAGAAAAGAGCAAGAGAACCTTGATGATCAGTGACACATTTATGTTGCTCACTTTAGCACTTAATTATGACACTGTTTAGCAAAAAATATTATGGCAAGTGTACAAGGTCTTGTGAGAATTTTTTTCTCTGCTTGTCCGTATTGCTTGATAGAGGTTACTCTGATGCTTCAAGGAGCCTGAATTAAGATAGAATATTTTTCTGAGATTTTTCTCATTATTTTATATCAGAGGAGATGAAAATAAGATTCCTCAATCTTGTAATGTTTGAATACCCTCAGGGAAGACAGTAGCCCTCATGGCTTATTCAGGACTTTGGATTCTCCATGATGCTACCTCTGGTGTCATGGCTGTTTCTAAAAATTTGTCTTGTGGGCTTAGCAGTAATTAATGAGCAGTAATTAATGACATTAATTAATGATAAAGTAATTAATGTAATTAAGTAATTAATGTTTAAGTTTCTTTTAAGTTTACACTTGACTGTGAGATAGGAAACAGCTATTGTCCCTTTATCATTAAATGGAAGAAAGTAGAACTATACCTCCGATTTGTTTTCTTTCTCCAAAGAAAATGAGCTGCAACTATGTCAAGCCAGTAGCTGTGTGAATAGCATAATTTTTGAAGCATAATTTACAAGGAACTTTATCTCTTGGAACTTCCCATCCCATTGTCTCCCAGGCTTCATTATCACATCCTTACCAAGCGAGTCAAAACTTGTGCTGGGTGAACATCCAGCTGCTGCAGAACAGAATAGATAGAAACTGGCTTCTACCTGGCTTTTCCTTTATATGAAAGCACTACTTGTGTGTTTGTTTTTTTCCTGTTCACTGCCAGTAGGTAAAGAAAAAAAAAAAACCCAAACAAAAAAAAAACCCAAACAAAACAAAAAAAAACCCCACCTGTTTTAACTTAAACCAGCTTTGAAAGTGCATAGAAGCTGCTCAATGGATTTAAAAGTTACCAGAAGAAGAATTGCAGTATAATGACACAGCTGCTTAATTTATTTAGAAGCAGAAGATATGTATTGTGTCAGTTTATCCTGTCAATTTTTGAAATGTTGTATCTGAAAACTCCACAAAACTTCTTCTAGTGGGGTTGAAAACTTTGCCACACACATGTGGTGTGGTATGTGAAAAGAGGGAAGAAGCCTAAGTAACATTAAAATTAACAATCAGCTACTGAAGGGTGGTCTTCCCTTTCCTTTCCCTTCCTAGAAAAAAACATGAACTTGCAGTCTAACATGAGTACGTGTACAAAAACATCTTAGTAGGTATGTTTTATGTCTGTAATTGCAATTTGGTGATGAAGAAAACAAAGAATTGTAGAAGACTTCATAAAGATGGCTTCTTTCCCTTCACCCTCTGGTTGGAACTGACCTCAAGCCCCATATTTCTGCCAAAACATGTATTTGGGAACTTACCATAAGTACAGACTTTTCTGTCACAGCCTGTGTTGCTGTCTTAGAATGGTGTTTATAGTAAGAAGGGAAATTGCTCAGATAACCAATTGTAAAAATGTTCCTTCTTAAATATTGATCTGAATCAAGCTCTCAGAAACAAACATACCAGAATCATAGACACTGTTCTGCCAAAGACCTTTCAAGATTCTTCAATTATGAAGTTTTTTGTTTGACTTATTCGAAGTTACAAAGAGGAATCAATTCTTATTAAAATTTGCCAGTAGCTTTGTTTTTGTCATGGCCTAGAGGTAGACAGGACTAAAACGTATCTTAGTTCATCCTACAGTCAGAAGGTGTCTTTGTATTATGAATTTATTTTGGAATAACGACTGACAGCTTTTTGCATGTCAGTATTAAAATGCCGTTTGAATAAAAAGCAGTTAGGATCCCAGAGAGTCACAGCTGCAGTAACAAATTTTTCATCTGCTAAAGACTTTGCTACCCAGTTCATCTGATTTTGCTGGGAATCTGGGGACTTTACAGTTTTGGCAAAGCTGTACTACAAGAGGGTGCTCGGACCTCCTTTGCCACCAATCGTGCAACAATTGACTCACATCCTTGCACTCGATGCCTGTTGAACCCCATGAACCCCAGGAGCCAACTCTGCTAACAGGAGAAAGCAAGAAGGGTCTGCTCTCCATTTTACTTTCTTCCCATCAGAATAACAAGCTAGTCAGAGAACTGAAAGCGAGAGAGGAGAGGAGAAACAGGAGAGGAAGTGTGGCAAGGTAGGGGCAGCAAGGTATGTTGTTTACTATTACTGCACTAGTATTGGCACTTAGTAAATCTCATCCCATCTGTAACTGCCCTTGTAAATAGTGGTGTTCCTGTGTGTTGGCAAGTTGTGAGTTACTACTTGAGGTGTTTGGTGTAGATACTTTTTTCTCAGTTTACAAGCAGGTGTGAAAATACATCATCAGTATTTTGCTTCTGTTGTTATAGAACAGAGGAAACTATTCCGCTATTGTAAGATACATCTTTTGGTCTGATTTGTGAAGAGTAGGATGCAATAAGCCTGCTTTTTCAAGTTTTACCACCTAGCTGAACAGTCCAGGAGTGACACCAATTGTCAGAAACCATTTCTTTGCTGAGTGCCATGCAGTTCTTACTCAGCATCTTTGGCATTCTGTCTATCACTGTGACGTTTTCATTTTATTCAGTAATAGCTTGAGAAGTGGGGGGGGGGTCACATTTTCCTGCAGCCCATTTGAAATTAATAATAGGCTGAGTATATATTGTAGATTTTTTATTTCATCATCCAAGCTCTTAAGCTGAACAAAAGAGGAAGCTGAAGTTATCATAAAACAGGCAATGTCACAATTTAATTTTTGATTGGCTACAGCATTAGACACTATGCACATCCACTGTAATAGCATAGTAATGCTGCATCTGCTGGCTGCTTACACCAGAAGTCCAATTTTGAAACTGTTGTGTAGCTGTTGGGGCAAAGAAGGAACTCAAGTGAGCGTGGAATTCCAACATCCGTCACCTTGAGGTGTCATTTCAGTGTCGGTCGGTGGATTTAAATTGCGGTAAAAAAACTAGATGAGTTAAAGTCAAGAGAGCTTTTGTAGGAGAGGACAACTGTTTCCATCTGTTAATTCATTGTCTAATTGTTTAAAGAGATTGGTTATGTTTTTAAACAGATGCATTAGTCTTCAGTTAACTGACAAGCATATGCGTTAATTCCTGCTGTACTTGCCATTTCAATTAAACAACATACTTCTTCAAGAATTGTTTAGGGGAAGGATTCCCTATTACTCTAATTGAGCCTTAGCATAATTTTATACATGCAAAAATACATATTTTAGACAGAAATGTGAATGAGCATTAAATTTTGTACTTGAATTCGTTGGAAACTAAATATTGGAGTCAACATACAGTAAAGTCAAAAACCCTATTCATGTTCAAGCAACCAGTAACTGCTAACTGTATGGTATTTGGATACTTATTAAGCATAATAACTTTTGTCTAAACACCTCTTGCTTAGCTCTTCAGTGTAGTTTTGCCAATAATCACTTCAAAATTAACTTATCTGCAAATTTTGTATTTTTCTTAGCATGCCTCTTTTACAAATGCTTGTTTTCCATTCATTTATAGCAGATTACATCTGGCAGCAGTGGGAAACAAATTATTTTGGAATAGACTGGAAAATAATATAATTATGTGCGTGTTTTAATTAAGTTTTAGCAATTGCTTTGACCTTCAGGTTGGGAGTAGTCTTACATGTTTTATTTCCCGTTATTTTTTTCAATATTATACTCCTAAAAATTGGATTTAGACTGGGGAAATAAGAATTGCAGTACCTAATGGAAACCTCAGATAATAAGCATTTTCTCTTTCAGCTTTTTAAGGACTTCTTCATTAAAATTTCATAGATTGATTTCACTTTTCTGTGATGGGGTTTGAAGCCTATGCTGCTGTTTTAATGTAGGCCTTTACATTTTTATCAGATCTTACTTAACCACAGTTTAACTGCAGCATAAGCTCTTGCTCACATCTTAATATGAGAAAGGCAGCTAAATGATCAGATATCAGCTTTTTTTTTCTTCGGTTGCAGAGAACATAATCATCCATCATTTTTATAATACTGAGGAGGAAAAAAGAAAATAAAACTGTTCTAGGAAAGACTGTATATTCTGCAGCATAAGACACAAATGCAGTTATCATTTCTTTAGAACATTCTAATAATTTATCTGTGTTTGCCCACATAAATTGATTATTATAATAGTAACTGTGGAGTAAAGTTTAACAACTTGCTGGCAGTACAGTGGCCTCTCTTTTTATAGCACAGAGATGAAATCATGGTCACACTGCAATCAGAGATAGAGTAATCATTTTGTAAATACTGAAAGTTGAGGGAAGATTAAGCTTTGGTTTCAGTGTTAAGTCTGTTGACATAAACTGGGAGAACTTTTATTTTGGGCTTTTTACCAGCCAAGAGGTGCAACAGTATGGGGTTTATGTTCTCTTCCTGCATTTTTTTTTTTTCCCCAGAACCATGATATCAAGTGGTTTATTTTAAATGAAAGTATATAAGGTGCAGGCAAGGTCCTTCCATGACACATGTAGTTGCATCAAAAGTTCTGGTGTTGCATCATTAAGTGGTTCATAATTCTCTGATGCTGTCTGCAAAGACATGGAACAAAATGGTGTCTGAATCAGAGAATGCAGGAGTGATGGAGCAAATAAGAAATACAGAGGTAGATGCAGTACAAAATTTTGGCTATGGCTGGTGCTTTCATTGCAGAAAAACCCCTTAGGAGCAGTGCATCTGTTACAGACGTGTCTGCTGAGGCTGAATACGCATTTACCAGTGATCACTAAATATTTAGGCAATCTGAGTGTGTCCTTTCTTTCATCACATCGAATGAAGTACTCTTACAAAGTGCAAGAGTTGTTGATAACCAGAACTCTGTAGCAAATTTAATGCTAACTACATTGCAGGAGTGACAACATCATCTATAATCAGGTTGACAGGGATTCTTCAAATGTTACGGCCCATCAGGATTCCCTTTTTCAGACACATAGGAAATTTTTCACTCTAAATCAACACTTACTGAAGTATTTTAAACACCTAAATTACCATGTATTATTCCATAGATTTCTTTTTTACCATCTGCAAGCTCTTTCACTCTCTGCTCCAGAAAAAGGAGCTGATGCACCATCTCTTCTTGTTCCTGTGTTGTAGCAGACTCACAGATGGCAACTTCCAGAGGCAATAGAGACTCTTCCTTCCCTTATAACTAACTCCTTGTTTTGCCCCTGTGCTGACCAGCTATGCTGTTCAGATGTGGACTCAGATGAGAATACCTTCACATATCTCCAGCTGTAATATCTTCTAACTACCATAAATTCGCTTGTTTCTAATGTGTGCCACCACTGCTGATCTGAACACAAGAAAACTTCCAAGAGTATTCATTCTCTATTTCTTTGCTGTGTTAGATGGAATTATTTTCACTAAGATACGATACGATCAAGGAAATAATATTAAGGTCTTTTTTTAAGGTCTAATTTTGGGAAGGATTTAAAAGAGCCTTTGGGCATGTAGCTCTCAAAGCTAAAATCCACGGTCTTAAATTTCTAAAGACTTAAGAAACAACTTGCTCTTGCAAGTTCTGCTGAATACAATACCTCATTAGTGCTGCAGGTGATGTGATAGTGCTCCACAACTGCCTGGAGACAGCACACAGAAGGGGGAAGGGAGAAGGAAGTGTAATTACCTAAGTAACTACTTAGGTGTTTCCACCATGTCAGAAATGCACCAAATGCAGATACAGGTAATTTCAGTGTATGTAATTACAACCACAGCTCGCACTGTCTAAAACAAGTATAAAATACCAGTGCTGGTTCTTTTTTTTGCATTTACAGTCTAAGTCTTGGGAAATTTAATTGTCTTTTCACCAGCGTGTGGACGCAGTCTAAAAGATGGCATCAATTTCTCCATGTGCTGAAGCCTCTTTACAATGGGAATGAGGCTCACAGTTCTACATTAAGCCAGCCAACACGTTTGAAAAATTCCAGTTAATTGCTTTTGGATTAGAGGAACTCAGTTTAACCAAATAAACTGCAACCCACCTACATTACAACATTTTCCAAATGGCTTGGTATGTAGACGCAGTATTTTTTAAAAGGATTCCAAGTAATGTATGACTTTAGAGCAGCTTTTAATTACATTAGTTCAAGCAGCTGGTAGTTAAGTTGCCCTTTTCTGTGAATTCAGCTGGGGCCTAAGAATTACTTCAGATGTGAAATGCGAAGCCACCTACCTCAGAAGTAAATTTTCATTTCCAGTTTAGAATTGTAAACAAATTTAAAATGTCCTTTTAAAGTGGCTGTATAGATAGATATGTGATTCAGAGCACATTTCAGTGGAACGGCATCTGTAATTACAGCGATGCCCTATGCAGCATATCTGGAGAAGCACATGAAGAGCCCAACAAAGAACAATTATATACTGACTAATAACACATTTCATGAGTATACATTTACAATCCCTGCATAAGAGGAAGCAAGTGTGCCCTTGTGCCATTTTCTGATGTGGAAGTACCCGACACCGCCAGCCTCCTTGGGAAGCAGCTGCCAGAGAAGGCTCGCAGGAATTCATGGGAACCGAGCTCTGGCAGGCACGGGGCTGTGAGATGTTGAGAGCAGCTGTCTCTCCCGGAGGACTGATCGAATTAATCAGTTGATAGGGAGTATCTGGCTTTGCTGAGAGGCAGACACTCCTGGATCCGGCCCCGTCGCGTTCCTAGACCCGCAGGAGCCAGGAGACGCTGGCTCTTGTAGGGCATAAGAGCTGTCTCTGCGGGGGAATGGAGAGTTTCCTGGTTTGGGAAGCTGGCAAAACCTTGTGCCTAGTACAGAGGCAAGAGTTTACTGATAAGGATGGCCAGCTTGTCTTTTGTGAACAATCTGTCCATTATTTATGACACAGTAGAAGGGAAATGATGACTCGGCTAGCTAAGCTAAAATGCTAAACTAAACATGATGTAGCAAAGTGCTGTGGCCCTGGGAAAAAAGCAGGTAGCCTCATCTTGAAGACCTGAGGACTGGCTTTGGGTGATGCCCTCAAGGGCACTGAAACCTCTCTTGCAGCCTGCAAAGCTGCTCAGCTGCTCCTTAAGCCTTTCTAGGCTGTTCCTTCATAACGGGTTGCTCCACACCCACAGGTGGCCTGTTGCACCCCATTAATTTAGACATTTAAATTAGTTTGTGTATCTAATGCATGTGTTCAGGGCGGATGTTGTATGCATGTTCCAGTATTGCATCCTGTGATTCATGGAGACTTCTATATAAGCTTAGAGGGGATTTTAGTTTGTTTTTTCTTTTTTTTTTTGTTACAAGCTCTCAGAATCAGAAGTGGATGTTCTAATGGCTTTGTTTCTACTAGAGCTTCTCATTTTGCTCTCTTAATTTGCTGTTAGAGCAACGCTGAACTCAATTATTGTGATTTCCTTTCATAAGTCTCCTTGACTATGTAGAGATGTTTGATTATCAGAGCTTCAAAACATTAGAATATTGTGACATAGGAAGAGGAGATACGTAGATCGACAGAAATGTGCCTTGGGCTATGGAAATGGGAGCTCTGATATACTCTGAAATCCCACCGACTAATGCTGGAAGCAAGAAACTTTAATGTGTCCCTTCGTAAGTGCTAAGTATTTACAGATAATTACGTACTACCACTCCACCTTCTGGGTTGAGCAGTATGAAAAAATCTGAGATATTTAGACACCAGTTAGTCAGAACTCCGTAATGAAGGGCGAATTTGTTGTATTTGCTTTGCCATTTTTTATGGAGTTCAAACTAAACACCAAACAATGAAACTGCAACTTCATACAACTGGATTATTTTCACTTCATAAGAAGAATTGAAGTCTCTGATGTGGGACTGATTATTAGAAGCTACAGATCACAAGGACTAGTAGGCAAATATTTCTATTAAAAATAATGAACCTATTGTGAAAAGATTAAAAAATGTTAGAACATTATTTATTAGAATGGTGAAGTCAATATCAACCATCTTCCTTCCAGATTTTGTACTTGGTTATGGAATTACAGCAGTCTCTGTAGTCTCTGAGCTTCTGAGTTTATGCTTCTGGAAAACTATTATTTATACTTCTGGAAAAGATTGCTTCATGTAAGCAGTGGTAGTTGCTTGTAAGTTAATGATTAAAGAACATGTTGGGCACACAAGGCTCAGAGTTTCGTTAAAAAAAAAAAAAAAAGAGATGCATTTACTGCATTTTACTGCTATGTTAAACTTCAGCAAATATTGTAGCAGTTTCTCAAGTATTGTTTCTTGTTATTGCCACGAGGTAGATTAGTTTTGACTGTCAAACTATATTTTTACTTCTCCATCCTAAGGAAATTCCTTAATTTGTCTAGCATTTTTCATAGTTAGCACTTCTAAAAATTATTTATAATAAAGATGTTTTTAAATCTAAAATCAAAAGATTATTTGAAAATAAAATTAATCCACTATCTTTTAGTATATCATGTGGGTTTAACTCTATGTATTTCTACAAATCTGTTGAATTTTGGGCGTAGTCTTCATAAAGTAGTATATTAACAGTCCTCCTACATATTACTTGTTATTCTCTGTCTTGGTGGCCTCTGGTTTAGTTGTCAAGTACTCTTCACCTCCACCTTCACCACCACCACCATACTCTATTGATGCAAACCACAGTTACATTTATTCTTGGACGAGAGGGAACATCTGTTTTCTGTAACTCTAAGCCTGTTGCTAATGGCTTTCTACAAACTGGCTTTGGAGCAGGTGCCTGGGAGCAAAATTGCCAGGTTACCATTTTGCCTGCTATTTCTTTACCCTCCTTGGGATGACTTTCTGGCTCACTGGCATTGTAGGTTTGTTTTTTTTAGTTTTAGTCAGTGTTTTCTAGGGATCATTTATTTTCTCCAGCATATGTAGTGAGGGAAGTTTTGTACTGCAGAGAAGTAATTTTTGTTTTCTGATTTTCTTCCCTAGTCTGCCATCTTCAACTTTCAGAGTCTGCTGACTGTAATCTTGCTGCTCATATGTACCTGTGCCTACATCAGATCCTTGGCTCCCAGCTTACTGGACAAAAATAAAACTGGGTATGTAGTTTCATCATTTTAAAAGTACTCAAGCTGTTTGTTTTTAACTGCAATGCGTTACTCTTAGTATCTTCTAATGATGTGTGATCTGTCTTTAAAGATAAAAATCTTAATTTTATACCTTACAACAGAAGGCAATAAGGTATTTGCAAGCACCAGTTTCAATTTTTTAATAAGAATTTATTAACTAACAAAGGCAGCTAATTTTGTTTTATTAGTTATTTTCTAGACTTGCAACTTCTCATTAGAGGCTTATTAAAGATATAGCTGAGTGACAGAAAACATTTTTCTACATGCAACTATCGCTGTAATTATTTTTAATTCTTAAGGCTGGATGAAAAAACCCAAACCATTAACAGCAGAAGCTGTCTGTTTCTTTTCAAAATGGGGGTTTTGGAAGTACAAGTTTGAAACACAGCTTCAGCAAAACTGTTCAGTCTGTATCTAAAAAAATATTTCAAACTGTTTTTTAAAATAAGCAACAGTATCCCTATCTGTAGACTCTTTAAATATTTATTTTATTATTTTTTAAGGAACTTAAGGAAAGTTTTTGAAAGCTTGTAGAAAATCTGACTTTTTTTTTTTCTCTTGGTCACTATAACTTCATCTCACACTGAAGAGAGACGTGTTTCCTAAAGCACATCTTCCTAGGTGACCAGTGCTTTTCTCCTTTGTGTCCCACATGTGTTAAATGTGCTTAAAGTTACAGGGCCAATATTGCAGTTAAACAGTTCTTCTTTACCCTCCTTGGCAACACAATTTTTGGGGCAAAAGGAAATGAGGACAGCCATGGAGCCAAATCCATGCTTCACTTACATTGTTAAAACCCATTCATCTTTTGGCTTGGTTACCTTTGTGCTACAAAGAACGTGACTGGATCATACAATCAGCATTGTGCAGAACTGTGATTTAAATACTCTGATTTTAAAATTATGATAGAGAAGACGTGACCAAGAGACCACTGAGGCCATCCACAGTATTTCAGTAAGACTGTCACCTAAGATTAATACAAAGGAGATAATATTTATGGAAGTAGGAGGTAATTCTATCTGGTAATGTTCTAGCTGGAAAAAACAGACGAGTTTTTGGGCACTGAGTGTTTGACTTGTCCACTTTTTCCATTAGATCATTTGCTGTTAAAGAAAATGTTTTTTTCCTTAAGTATCTTCTGTCACTTTTGCATTTTACTTTCAGAAAAAGTCTCAAGTTTGAAATAGAGTCTTGTCACCAAGATCCTTGAGTGTTTGTCTTCTGAAAACCTTTTTTATGATTAACTTTGGAATTGCTATTTTGTAACACAAGTTTTCTTCTAATGGTGTAAGATACCCAGAGTACACTCGCTTTTTTCAATTGGGAGTTCTAATGTGAAAATTGTGGTGTTTTTTCATTTAAGGCCATGAGGTTGCCATTGACATGAGAGATTTCTTTTGATAAAAGTAAAGATGGAAAGAAAGGATGACTTCATGAAGGACTTGGGGGGAGGAGGGGATTGGAGGGAATTTGGGTATCTGTGCATGGAAGATAACACAATAGTCAATGAGTTATACACAGTAAGAAGTAAGAATATTTATTTTACTGATTAAAATTTTAGTGCTGTTCTTGGCATGGATTATTTCCTTTAATCTGGAGCTACTCTGTTTATTCTTGAGGCAAATCTGTCTGGAGTACAATAGAACTCTCTTCATAAAATGTTTTCAAAGGGTGCTGACACAGTGGAGGAGTTAGACGTTTGATCTGTAGGTTTGTATTTATATAGAAGTTGGACATACTATTTTATTTTTGTTTTATATATACGTATGTAGACTACTTTGTACTGGAGAATAAAATGTTGGCCTGGAAGCAATGAAATTTGTTTCCTGAATGGTAGATGTTTACATGGAGCTCATATGCTGTTAAACCCCTGTCCCTCTTCACTAACATATTCCATGCTCAAATGGAAATGTCTAGACATACTGGATAAAATAAATTCTAGTGATATTTCATTTTACCACAGAGATGTTCTTACCTCATTATTCCTGCTTCAAATTAATAGCATAAAAAAGTAGCAATAAAATATTAAAGTGACAGGAGAAATGTTGATAGTTATTCACTGTATTTCTGACCAAGTGAGTGGTAACTTTGGTGAAGATTTAAATCTGTTGATAGTAAGTAAAGAAACATGTTTCTGTTGGTTGAGAGGCTGTGTTGCAAAGTGATGTCACTGTATTTCATCCCATTTACTTCTGCCAAAATGTGTCTTTTCCTACCAAGCCAGTGTTTTAAACCTTCATTTTCCCTGACGCGTCTTGAGTGTTTCCATGTGCTTTGTCCTGAGCATTTAAGGTTGAGAAAGCAAGTGGTGATTTACTGTTCCATGCTAACCCGCAGTGTGATTCTCTCCTCCCTGCTAACCAGAAAGATGTGTGAGCTTTCGTGCAGCAGAGCTTGCCTTTGACTTGCCACAAGCTTTGCAGTGGGGTATCTCTGCTCCCTCCCGCAGTGGTGCTGAGGTTGTCCTGGCAAACACATGGCAGCTGATTTTTGCAGCATTCCCAGTTTAGCAGCAGAAGTCTAAAGCCCCGCTTAGACCTTTTCTCATCTTACTGGGTTTAATTGCATTTGATTTTTTTGTTATCCACCAACACCACTTTCATGATCAATGCTTTTAATATTAGCACTGAAAGCCAGGAATATGAAGCAGCTCGTGCACGTTTGAATTGTGTCTGCCAGAAAGCAGCAGGGATGCAAGCCAGGCTGACTTGCATGTTTCACCTGCATCAAAATAAGGATATGGACGAACATGCAGAGGACAATAAGGAATTGCTTTGAGTAGTTGCTTCAGGAGGACTTATTTCGGAGCAGATTTCATTCAAGGCAGCATCATTTCGGTAACAATCAAACAGGTTTTGACTTGAAGACGTGTGAGTGTTGTGGATCTGAGATGAACAGTAATGGAAAAATTCAGGAAAGCAGAAGGCCTGCACAGGCTTTTCTCCTAATGTCATCTCCCCACTTCATCCAGGGGCTGCATTTATAGCTGTTTAGAACATCCAGATTTAAATTTGGGTTTGCTCAGCTGCAAACTGTGCGCATAAGCAGATGTACCACGCTGCTCCAATAGCAGCACAAGCCTCCTGAAAAGGTACTGTTGTCATCTGTTGGAAGTCTTCATGTCAGTGGCTTTAAGTTCATAAATGCTTAACTGCAGTAAGGGTAGCTGACGAAACCTATATTCTGTTTTGTACCTCCCATATCAGGAAGAAAAATTGATATTTTCCCCAATAAGAGTTTTTTTTCCAGGGCTAGGAGCAACAGGCAGTCCTTCAGTTATAACTGTACATTGTTACACGAGGTTGAAAAAAACATGAGAAGGCAAAGAAATACCCTCGGTGAAGGGCAAATTCAGCAGGTTTATGGACTTCCTGAAGGAGTTAATATTCTTTTTCCTGGGTCAGATCCTTCAAATTTGCATATGAGAAGGACTGTAATGTTTTATTTCTCAGAGTTTCTGGGTAAGTTTTAGAGAGTGAGATGCTGGGCTGTGGAAGCTTTTCTGATGGTTTTGCCGCATGCCATCTGTAAATCTTAACGTTTGTAGTAACAGCAGTTTGAGATCCTTAGTTGCCATCCAGACAGTACTATGGGGCTGTGTATTTTGCTGTATAAGATTTACACATGAATGCCTTTTGACCTGCATACATCTTCAAAAAGTGCATACATGTATCCAGGTTACTTACTGTGTGTTCTCTTAGCCTGGAAAAATGTGAGGGTATATATATATACCATATATACAGGGATTATTACTTCTGCTTGTGGAGCTATATAAAGCAGAAAAAAATGAGCTTTTGCTATTCAGAAAATAATACTAGCTTCAAGTAAAATAATCTAATGCACAAATGAAAAAGCCCATGTTCTAAAAATGAAAATGCTGGAATGCTCTTCGCTTGGTCAGCAACGGGTACATCAGTTAAACAGCACTTCACTTTGAATCTGAAAACTTCACTCACTTGATGCTTCTTGGAACCCATGCCCAGCACTGAATCTTTGTTTCAGCAATATAGGGGAGGCTCCTAAATGGAAAGAGGGAGAGATGCTGAAGTAAACTAAGGCTATAATAGAGGCCAGATGATACGAAGTAGCATGGAAATTCTTTTCTAAAAAGTGTAGGATATGTTGAAGTATGCAGAATACTGCTGAAAAAACTACCTGTGTGCATTTAAACAGGAAAAAAATAGGCAATTGCCAGAGCCCAAGAAAGGGGGAAGACAGATAATCAAACCATTGTGGGTATGGGTTCAGAGCACTGTGGGAAAGCACTTGGAGAACTGCCATCACAGCAGGTAGTAGATACAACCCCACAAATAACATAGACTGAAGTTACTGCTGATAAACATATCAGGAGAAGGAGGAAAAATAATTAGGTTTTTTTTAGTCCATAAATCTATAAATAGACAATATAGTTGAATCCAGATGTTGTTACTGCATTGCAACAAGTCATATAGTATGAAGGAAACCTTCCTGTAGACAAGCTTTAAACACAGTTTTGGCCAATATTTGAAATGTTAAAAGCTATCTTCTGGTTCAGTACTCAGTGTTACTGATGCTTCAGTATTCTTACGCTCTTTCTCCTCAGATTTTAAAGCAGTCCCTGCTCTCGTTCATCTTGAGCAGACAGTATGAGATTAATTTAGTTACACAGAGAAATTATAAATTTGTGGCATACATGCTTGTACATCCCTGAATAGTTGAATCCTACTTTTCTCCTTTGTTATTCCACTTGTGAGAATTAGTATCTTGGGCAAGCAGCATTAGAGAGACATGAGCAAGGTAAACCTTGGTAAAAGAGTAAAAAAAAAAAAGCTGAAGAACTGTTTTGTTACTTACTTCAACAGAAGTATCCTGCATGAGATTATACCTTTTCTATACTTAGAAAGAACTTTCTCACTTGTTCAGTTCCTAGCCTGTACTCCTCTGTGCAGGTATCTGGTGTTTTCTGATGTCAATAAGAGTGTGAAGTTGACAAACTGCTGTTAATTTGGGTTGGTCTAGCATAGAAGAAAGAAAATCAGTTGACTAAAATTATTTTATTAAACCAAGAGCCTAATGAATTTCTTTTATCTTTACAGACTATTGGGAATATTCTGGAAATGCGCCAGGATTGGTAATTTTTTTTCTTTTAAATCTTTAAGAACAGTGCTTTTTCTAGAGTACGGATTATTTATTAGAATAATATTTCCATGTAGCAATGAAACCCATTCTCATAAATAGTCTTTAAAATGCAGGTTTTACTTCCATGGCATATAATCAAAGGGGCGGGGGGACAGGGTATGACTACCTTACTTAACAGCATGGAAACCTGCATTTTTCAGTGAGTCAACCCCTCATGTTCATGTTTGTGGTGGTATATTTGCAAAAATCTTCTGCACTTTTTACTGCATGAAATAACCAACAGCATATTTGTTACTAATATACAAAGAAATCAATGATTCCATAAACATTGCTGTCTAATTGAAATTCTAATGACTACTGACAAAAGCCAGATATTTACCTTAAAGTAGTAAAACAACATGGAACTTATAATGCAGTAAGGTATTTAATCTTAATGTCTTTTGTTTCTCCTTTCTTTAGTTAACTTCTGTACACTTTTGAATTACACGAAGCTGTTGGTGTCCAAGTGGCATTTATATGCAGGCTGATCAGTTTATCAGTTTATGGGCATTTGCCCATAACATTGATATTTATGTTTATATTTATTTTAATCCTTATTCTGAATTTATTTCAAGAAGGTAATGGGAATTTGCAATCTAAATCAGCTTAGACTAAATTCAGTCTTAGCATTAAAGTATATGCAAGAATTTTAAAAAATTACAAATCCATCATCAAAACAATGTTCTTCAAATTGCATTGTTAATGCAGAGCAGAAACATTGAACTTATAATTCTAGGTCGTTTTAGTTGTCATTGAACCTAAAGAAACATGTATGGTTCCCTTTTCTGCTTTCTCAGGCTTTGAAAGGGACATGACATACTTTTTTTTCGTTTAACATGTCAAAAAGCATTGACACAAAAAACATTTTTGTGAAGACCTGTTGTTAAAATGATTGCAGAGATTGTCCTATTTAGATAATAGACATTACAGAGCCAATTTTCCTATTGTAATTGAAAGATAATGGCAAGGTGGCAGCTGTCAGAAATTAATTTCGAGCTATACCAGGAAAAACAAAATGTAAAAATTCAGCTGCATTAAGGTTTGTTCAAGGTTGAACAGAGCACCTTACCGTACTATCTTCTTTTTAGTTAAGTTCTTATTTTTTCTATAAGCTATGCACACAAATAGTGTGAAAAGTACATGACAGGTTTTGTGAGGAGCCTGTCAGCTTGATAAAGTTAAGAACTGTGGTTCATCTGGAACATAGTCTTGCTTTCCAGTCGTGGTAACATTAACATGTTTGCATTTGCTGCATCCCAGGTAAGGTGTGCACCCTTGTGCCCTGCACTGAACTGCTTCCTTTTCTCCTTTTCGTGTAAAACACTCATTTCTTTTCAACTTACATCTAGAGTAGTCCAACTTCACTTTCTTTTAGTCTGACAGATGAGAAGGTAGCATCTCCACGTTCCTTCTGAATGTTTCCTTAGGTATCAGTACCATATCCTCAGTATGGGAAATGGGCTTTGAAGATGATGCCTATCGTTTTATTTCTGGTAATCAGAAAGGCGTGTAGAAAGTGTAGGCTTTCAAAAATGAAAATGCCTGCTGGCTTTCTTTACATCTAACTTGCCCAGTATGTTTGAACAACCTTTTCATATGTGCATAAGATTTTAATAACCAGCAAGTGGTTACATATTTACAAAGTTGTGCAAAATTATGTTTAATCCTGCCACATGGTGATTTCTCTTTTATGAAAATTAAGAGCGGGAAAGTATAACCCATATGAAAATTGTAATACTCTAAACTGTAGGAGGTGTACTTCCTCAAAAACTTATTTTAAACAGATGTGGAACTGCAGACATTAATTCATTCAGTTATTTGAAGTTTAATTAAATATTTGCCAGATCATGACAACATCTCGTACTGTGTACATCATAGTACATCACTATGGCAGGCACTCCTGCTTATGGGAGGTGTCACTATAACTATTTTATTTTTCTTTTGCTGTGGAAAGTTTGTTCCTCCTGTATTTGAAGGTCTTGCTAGTAAAAGAGACTTTTTTTTTTTTTCTTGAGGATTACACCTGAATGCTAGACCTGGAAGCCTTGGCAGGTTTTTTGTTTTGTTTAATGTTCCTCTGAAAACTGCGGCTCAGAAAAGATGGTTTATAGTTAGACAAAAGACCTCGCACAGCAAAAGGAAATTGAAGTTTGTTTGTTTAAAGCAAACAGCTCCAGCTCTGTCTTTATGCTTCTGAATGCAAATCTTCTCACTTTAAAGGGTCATTGCTGTGTTAATGCTTCCTGACAGTTGTGTATGGTGGAATTACCAACCAGTGTAGGTGACTCTGCCCTCCAGAGAGAAGTTAGTGGATTCCTTAAGAGTAATGCTTAACTAGGAGAGTAAAAATGCCTGGCTAATTAAGTGGAAGAAGCACCCATGTAAATAGGTCTGATTAACATTACTAATGTGCCCTTGGTTGTGTTACAATTGTCTACCTAAGATTTACTTTTTTTCATATTTAATTTAGTTAACAAGAGGCGTTTGTAACATTTCTCTTGGGAGCAAATGCGTGGGAATAGGTTTGCCACCAAATATAAGTCTGTTAATGCAGTAAACTTAATTTTCATGCACGGTCTGCCCTGGAATACTGTAACACTAATTTGAAAGAGTTCAGAAATAGAGTTGTCTGTGTAACTTCTGTAATCTGTTGACCATTTTTATCACTAATCTGAAAATCTGTGGACCAGACCCTCTCCACATGCTCACAGCGTTACGTCTCTCCAGCAAAGGAAAAAAAAAAGACAGGCATCTGGCCATGCCTGGGCTGCTGTGAGCTCCCCAGCCAGTCAGCAGGCTCCTACACGATAGCATGCATAGAGGATACAGGCTGCATATAGCAGCTGTCATGGCCAGACAGCATCGAGGTACACCTCTTCTTGTCTGACATGGAACAGCTTTTGAGCAGCGATAAGCCTTTAGCCACAACTGGGAGCAGAGCCAGTGAAAGATTTGGTGTCTTGATCAGCTTTCCACTGCCTGCCTCTTTCGCACAAAAGAGAGAGCAGCAATATATTCTTTGCCTTTTTTTTTAAAATGCTTTCCTGGAAACTGCATCTCAGAAAAGATGGTTTATAGTAAGATACAAGTCCTTACATTCTCCTACTGACCTCTGCTTACAGCGAGCAGCTGCGACTCTGTCTTCATGTAGCAGCCTATCTTAGCAGATATCTAAATTTATCTTAGCAGTATCTGCTGCATCTTAGTTTTCCCACTCCCATGTATTGAGGAAGATCCTCAATACAGAACATTGTAGTTGTAATAGCATTTCTTCACTAGAAATGTAGAAATGTTGAATATTAATGGGTTATTAAGCACTGGAATGGGCTGCCCAGGGAAGTGGTTGAGGTACCATCCCTGGAGGTTTTCAGAAGATGAGTTGACATAGAGCTTAGAGACATAGTTTAATAATGCAGGGTGGCTTTTTGTATGGTTTTCTTTTGTGTTTTTTGTATCAGAGTTAGGTTGATGGTTGGCTGGATGATCTTAATGATCCCTTCCACTCTAGACGATTCTATGATTCTATGATCAATTTGCATGTGCAATGGGATAATTACCATCTTAGGCTTAGGAGCAGCCTAGATCTGTTGAGTCATGCCTGAATTTTTGTTTGGTTTGGTTTTTTCCTCCCCCCTCAGGTGAACGGAAGAGCCCTTACGTGGCTGTGTGCTGTGTCGTGATGGCCTTCAGCATTCTTTTTGTACAGTAGCGACTGGAGAGTGTCCCCTGCACCCCACCACCAAACAGCAGAGCATGGAAGAACTTCTGGCAGGAAGAGATGGGAAAGTGTCATCAAGTCTCCTCTGGCATGTCGGGTAGCCTGTCTCTTATTGGGCACCCTCCACTCCTGCAAATGGACCATCCTGTACAGTATTAGTGACCATAAGTTAACCAACGATGACGTACTTATTAATGTCAAGTCAGTACTGACACTCCTGATGTAACTCTTGAAAGGGTGTCTGCAGTGTATCCGGCTTCCAGGGGAGCTTTTTTTTACACCATGCAGTTGAAAGAGCTTTTTAATTTTTTGTTTGATAAACCTATTTGATGAAAACTAATAGTGATAAATCTAGCAACAGCAATAAGACCACTCTTGTAAAAATAAAGAATATTGTGACTTTAGGATATGTTTATGAAAGTATTTTCAATTCTTACTGTCTCATTTTGTGATAGCTATACCTGTATACTAAAAATATGGCCTCTGGCCTAAGCTGCAATCAGCTTTTGTTTTCTAAACTGGTAATTCCTCATATAATTTATCAATATTTTTATTGTTAAGATATGAATAAAGGCAGGGACCACAATTGCAGTGATGTCTGACTAGTTGCTGAGGCGGCACAGATGTGGGATTTGAGAACATGTACTTCTCTCTGTAATACATCATATATCTTCATTTTTAGAGATCTAGGTCTCAGGTGAATCATTCCCCAGTTTTTTTCAAGAAAAGGATTCTAGAGGTTCTGTTGCTGTTGTTGCATGTAACAGTTAGCTTGTTTGGAATTTGCAGATAAGGAAGTTAGATGTCCCAATATTCTAAAGGTTGAAGAAAATGGCTTAATTAGGTTACATTCATTATTAATAAAGATTACACTACCTTCAGTTATACTTTCCATCATCATTTATTCTTTAATTTTGCGAACTTTCAGTAATCTAGTAATTTATTTTAATAGTGCCTGACAAGTGTATTTAGACCAGACAACTACATGACTTCATATTGACTGCATGAGAGAGCTGTCTGTCAGCAGCAGTTTTTGTGGTTCTGAAAAGGTCTGTGATCAAAATGAGCTAAGCTGGCAGTAAAACACACTGAAAGGTATGTAACTTGTCATTATTGTTTTAAAAGTTTGTTTCATAGATCCAGATTACCCTGCATTTAGAAAAAAAAAGTGATTATTAATTACTACCTTTGTATTATCTCACATGTAGCTGGGTATCTAAATCACCATCAGAAGTACTAGTTCAAAAATCTTCTCTAAACTGTAGCTAGGAAAAATAGAAACCACCAGTTTAAGCCAAATAAATAGGCCTGGTTGTGAGCCAGGCAGATTCAGAGGAGTACAGAGCTGTGTGATGATGACCATATTGTGCACACTTAGAAGCCTTAAACTGTGCAGGAGATCTAGTTGGAGGCAAAACCTATTTCTGTAATTTTAAATGTGGGTGCTGCTCCAAAAAAGCATCACAGTATGTGATCCATGTTCTGGATTTCAAAGGTGCTATTCCTAGACAGGGGGAAGGACATTTCTAAGGAGTCTTGGGTTTTGATGGTTGGGTGGATACATGTTCAAAGCATGAAAAAAATCGTCGGATAATGTTTTGTATTAAGCAGTTCTAGGCTTTAATATTTATGGCCCTTTATTATAAATACGTGTGTTTATGTAATATTCACACATTTCCAATTCATGCAAAGCTGTTGTAGTTATCAGAGTAGTTCTTAATAATTTGTTATGGGTAGCTGTGTCTAGGAAAACCAGTGAAACAACCCAAGAAAATTTTTAGTTCCAAGAATCTGAGTTGACAGGAGGGCATCGTATTGTAAGAGCCTTTCCTGTTCAACGGCATTTTATCATTGAAGAAGTTGAGACAAACAGGCCTCTTGCTGTATAGCATTTCTTGTTCAAACTTTAAAATTGTTTCTTACCCGTAAGCTCTCCATTTTGTCCTAAAGGAAGGTCGTTGATGGGTACTTGCTAGTTTTGCATATTTACTTTTTTTTTTTTTCCACTAGCTGCCTGGTTGCTCAGCAGCTTCAGCTACTTCAGCAGCAAAGTGAATGGCACATTTCTCAGCAGCTGCTGGCAATATGTAAGTTCAGCAGCTCCAGGTTGTATCCAAGCATTAGAAATTATTGTAGGCAGAGATAAGGGTCACCTGTGGTGGGGCCACTCAAGCCTTACCTCTAGTAGAAGTATCTGAAAACCGGATCTTTAAACTATGACAAACTTCAGTTGTTTTGAAATGATTGCTTTAGGCGGGTGTTTGCCTCAGGAGTTCTTTGTTTTTCAAAGTTTTGGCTCAGAAGAGGTTGATACCTCATCTCTTTTACTAAGATACGATGGAAATACTGTTTTCCCATGTTAGAATCTTAAAGCCATTTTGCTTTCTTTGCTTTCTCATGCAAAAGAGACATGAGAAACCAAGAATGTCATATGACCAAGGTATAAATGTTGTGACAAGGAAGAGGAGAGTAAGATTTGACACAATTTGACAGAGTAGATAAGGGCTATCACAGGTGGCTGAGGAGACAGCAATGGGAATTTCTGGCTGACACATCAGAGCCTACAGTCACAGCAAGTCTGCAAACCTTACCCTAAGTAAGGTGCATAGGGGGTGGAACAGGGATTAAATATGCTATAGTTGTGCCTGCTGCTATGGAAAAGTAATTCCGTGTTGGGACTTCATCCTTTTACCTAAACAACATCCTGGACGGGTGTAGCATCCAGCAGCTTCCCTGTCTGTGCTTGTTGCCCACACTGCATGGAAGGTGAGGGTGACGTAGGCTGTGGTTTGAAGTGCAGGTCACAGGAGGGGTCACATCTGTTTCTCCCCACTCATTAGATAACAACGAGAATGCAGGATTATAGTAAAATATTTTCCAGTACAAAACAGCATACCTTGGATCAAGATTGTGCAACTTTGGAAATAGCAAGTGTTCTCCCTCTTACGAGCTACGTGGGCAGAAGGAACAAGTATGGACCCTACGTCCTGTGTCTGGCAGATGTGCTCTCTCCTCCAGCACTTCACGTCTGTGGTTCCAGCTCATGGAGACGTTCCCAAGCTGTCCTGTGGGCTGACAGAGTGATGGGCAAGAGCAGGAGTCCAGCTGCCAGCCCTCCCCTTCTCGGGCACCCACTGAAATAGCTGTATTGCTACAGCTCCACGAAAGGTATACCAAACCAAAATTTGCTAAAATGGCACAAATTTGCAGTCTTGGGACCAAACAATCTATTTGGTGTATGCAAATCCAAATTCGCTGCCTAAGAATTTAACTAATAATAAATGAATGTGGTAAAACCTGAAACAGGATGTGTTGCTCTTTGTTTGTACCCTTGCATATACTTGCTATGGATTAATGTTGCATTAACTTTCATCCACGTCTGCACTCTAAATGACCTCAAATTCAAAGCAGGGATTTGGGAAGACTAGATTGAAAAGCAGTAATAGCCATGTTGGGTAATGAGTAAAGCATGCGTAAGAGATGGGATCGCCGTAAAGGTCTGATGTTCTGGAGAGACTGATAAGCACACGGGCAGACAGAGCTAGTGGAGGAGGAAACAAAAAGTGGAGTCCAAGGATTTCATATTCTTGGAACAATGTTATTGTTCTATGAATGCCCTTTCTACCTCGTTAACCGCAGCCAGCGAGCAGTGGAAATACACTGTCACCGAGGGGTGAAGTTGCAGTGGGGTAGAGGAAATAATTACTCTGTTAGTGCTTTGAGGCTTTTATTCGTTCCTTTCGTTCACCAGCTGAAGCAATTCACGTGGCCTGGGAAGACAACACATAATTCACAGATAAAGCGACCTGCAGTCATTCCCGGCAGCCCCTGGAAGCCAAGCGAAGCATTAAACGTGCCATTTTGCAGTGTTAGGAAAACAGCAGAGGATTGCTGTCACTTCCAGTAGTATGACTGGTATTTTCCCACCACTCACCCCACCCCAAAACATGCCTGGATCTCAGATCACTACCTTCAGTCAAAGCCCTTTTCATCCTTCTCAGTGTCTCAAGAAGGGTGACGGAGGCACGACGTCTCCAGTCCCACCATGTTGACATGGAGAGCCCAGCATCTGGCACTTTAAAGGCTCACCAGGATCTAGTGATTCCTTCCCCCTTCTCCCTTTCATGCCAGAAATGCTCTCTGGAGAAAAGACAATGAAAAGAAAACCATCCTCTTCTTATATGAAAATGCTAACCTTGGTAAAAACCACCAGAAACCAGGAAAATGTTATCTAAACATGCTTCTCATGTTCATATAGCAACTTTACATTATCTAGTCAAAACATTCCCAATGAAGGACAGTTTTCCAGCCTGTTGTTTTTCCTGCCTTTTTTCTCATTCTGGTTGAACTTTGTAGTCATTCCAGGCACGGATGATGAGTGCTTTCAACATACATTACGAGGCCCGTATAGGTTCCACATGTATTTGATGGCTCTTGGTTAGCTAGAAAAGTAGTTTTCCCTTAGCTCACATAATGCAATGTAACCAGCATGATGGGTATGGAAGATACAGCTACACATTGAAAAACAGGTTTTGAACATGTGGCCTGAATTGTTTGCTTGACTACAGTTCATGTATTTTATAAATAATACCTTTTTTCGTGATGCCCTAAGGTCATAAGGAAGGCAGAATGTGTGGAGAAACAGAGTCATTCCACGAGAGCTGCTGACAGTTGGAAAAAAATACATGCTTTTGGACAGGGAAGACCTTCTTCGGCTCCAAAATGACAAATCTCACACAAAGAACTAACGTATACTCAGCTTTCAGTTTGTCAACTTGTGTTTCAAACCTGAAGGTTTGAAGGGCTTGTGTGCCCAAAGGCACATCTATTTTTTACTCGGTCAATCAATGTCTGACAAGATATAACGTATCTCCAGACAACTTTTGCCTGGAGTTTCGTGACCTGTTCACGGGCTGATAGATGACAGGGAGTCCTCAGTAAGCAACCTGTAGCTCGGAGTGTTCCCTTCTCTTTGGCAGCAGGAGCCCAAGCTCCTCTGGTGAAACATCATCCAGGCTGAGTCTTCACTCAGGCGTCAGAGGCTTCAGCAGTAAAACAGCCTTTGGCGCCACAGCTCACCCATTGCTTCCTACCACACGAGAACCAGTAGCCATTGGTTCTTTGTTGTCCAAAGATTGTCCAACGTGTTGTTAATCTAAATCAGACACACCTTCCGAAAGGAGTTGTGGTGGTTTTGCCTCAAACCAGGACAGAAGTGCCTCACGAACTCGCGGAATTTCCCACGGGCGTGGGAGTGAAGCGCCAACGTTTTCTCAAGGATCTGGGTATAAACATTTCCAGTGAGACAGCTTCTCCTGCCAGCTCCCGGTATGTCTAATAGGGAAGATAATTACTTAACGGGCTCCTCTGTCAAACGCAAAGCTTTCTACGAGAGCGTCTCATCGCATCGCATCATTTCCCTTACTTGAAAGGGCTCTTTGGAAGCTGTGAAGAGGGTTTGTGAAGAGCCAGAAAAGAGTGTTTTCCTCCAGCTCAGCTCAGTGAGTGGGAAGCAGTGAGTGGCGTCTATCTCCAGCACATAAGCATATCCAGCTGCACAGTTGTTCCAATAAATTCCCATACTCATTGTCGACCAATCCACCACCTTGTGTAGGCCTAATTAAACCCTATGGCATGCCACTGATGCCTTTTCCAACACAACCTAAGCACATACAATCCAAACACACCACACCAAGGTCCTTGATGTCCTCTGCATCATCTCTTTACATCATACAAACTAGTCAGAGGAGCCTATAACATCACTCATGACACCATTTACTTTCAGCAGACACAGTGATTAAAACACCATATTTTCCCCTAAAGGAAGACAAGGAGGTTTTAAAATGGTAAAATTATATATGGTTTCATTTATTCTGAAAAAAAAAATAGACTTGTTTTAAAGCACAAAAAGCTTCTTGTTTTAAAGCAAAGTCAACTCAGGTCAAAATATAAAAGTACCATTTTCAATTCTAAAGTCTTCACAGCTAGTCATTCCCACATGCAAAAACTTAAATAACCTTTCAGGGCTGTAGTAGGGCTAACGAAAAGTCCAACAAAATGATAGATGTATTTGGACATAAATGTCACACCCAGTGGAATTAAAAGGAAATAAATAGTAATTTAACAGCATTGGCAAGCTGCTTTTTTGACTATGTAGCACCACCAGCATATTTTACATGTGTATCACAGTCCTGAATAAGCCAGACCAGACACACATTCACAAATCAGTTTTGATTTCCTATTAAGCTACAGCTTATTTTCCTTCCCCCACCCTTTTCAGCTAATAAAGGAAGCCAAGGGAATGAACTGATCTTTGGTTTTCTGGAACAAATCTCAACTCCAAACTCTCATGGTTGATTCTCACAGACTGGTAATACCAGAAGAAGGAAAAAAAAAAAAAATCTCTTCCTAATGATAAACCATTTTGGACATTTCAATTGTTTGTTATTTACTACAGACATAAAATCCTGATACTGAAAATGGCACTTAATATTATCATCATCACCAGGGATGTGCCTGGGGCTAGAGGGCCTGAACCCCTAGTTCCTTGTTCAAGAGGAGTTTACGAGCATGGAATAGTCAGAGTGTTCTTCCCCATACTTCATCCCTGCACAGAAAGTGCATCTGCCTGCCAAAGAACAAGTTTTGACATCGATCTGATAGCTTAATGATACCCTTCCTTAAGAGACCAGAGGCATGGAAAAGATTTTTGTCTCTGGCTTCATGGTGACTTCTGGAAGTAATATGAATTATCTCTTCCTCTTCTCCTCACAAGGAAGAACAAATCCTTTGAAATCCAGCTGCTTCAGGTCATATCCTGATCTGTTGGTTTGACCACGCCACCATCTTTTTCCTATCCCCCTTGCCCAAGATTTTTATTTTTGCTTTTACAGCCGTTTAAACCCTTTCCTTCCCCATTGACACATGGAAGCCTCTTCCTCCTTACTTTATCCACTGACAAACCCAGTAACACTGGGTTTGAAATCAAACTTCCCCTAAACAACTCTCTTCTCTTGTGTGCAGCTCTTCACACATGCGAGGTGGATAACTTTGGTCTATAATACTGCATCCTATGCTTCACTCCAAATCCTAAATATCTCTCCTAAGTTTACAGAAATAACTACATTTTAAATTGCAACTATTGAAAGCCAGTTAACAAACTCATCATATCTTGACAGCAACTGATCACAGTTTTTTTTTACAGAAAACAAAGAAAATGGCCATGAGGCCCAATACTTCACATTTGGTTGATAAGAGGTATTATGTAGCTGCACCAAAGTAAGCACACATTAGGCTAATAGCTTTGTTAACCAGGGTATGCAGCATGGGGGTGATTATGATGCAAGAATTACACTGTACAAAAGTTAAGACACATGGTGATGTCTTCTTTTGTGTCCTTTGATACTGAAAACTTCAGTCTTGCATCTAAATTTCTCCCCAGCTCCCTCAAAGAAGAACAACTCAGATCAGTAAGCCCCAAAAACCTTGGGAGAGCCTAAATACAGGGAGGTTTATCCAGCCAGACCTGAGCTGCTCAGTGCAGCTCCGCCAAGGAACTGTGCCTCCCCTTGGAAAGCAGAAATGGCAAATCCAATTACGAAGGGACGAAGACCCAACTGGTTATGCTCCCTTCATTATTTTTTCTGATTTATGAACTATTTTGCACTCCTATTTTTACCTCTCACATTTCAAAACTGCCACACTAGTGCCACACTTCCCAGCACAACACATAGCAACTGTGGAGAGCGAGGCACTTCAGGCTTTTCCCCGTTTTTCCCTTTTGTACGTTTGAGGTGATGGCCTTGCTGGCTTGCAAACCTGATGGAATGATTCAATTTGTGCTCATAAGAATCATAACAGTATAGGCTATTGCCTAAACTCATTCAGACTAATCATCTCACATTTGGAAAATAAATTTTAAAGGAAAAACAGGTCACACACCACAAAAATGCTCCCCATGACAAGATTTTTATATTTATTTAGTATGCCTTGGTCGGGGACTCTGAAATACACAGATCTCATCCCTCCTTCTCATAGCCAAGCACAATATAATACTCAGACAAGGCTGCAGGGCCGTGACCTGAGCACAGGAATGGATGCTTGGTCCTCTTCGGTTCCATCACCAAATAATTCACTACTCTTGAGGAGTCATTTATCAACCACTTGCTGGGGCAGCTCATTGTGTCCTAACAAGGACAAAACCACCACCTGCCCTTTATCAGTCTCAGCATTCAGAATGCAGATGGAGAAGTAGGAAACCAAACAGCCTTTTAAGACATCTTTAAGCACCATCATAAGCAACGTGTGACCATACCAGTGGTCTATGTCTACCGTGGTCTGTGTCTTGCAAACATTGACCTGGCCATTTGTTTGGTTACACTCCTCCTTAACTTTAGCATTTTGCCCCGTGACATTTTGCTCCTGTGCTCATTAGGGACTGACAAACTCATTTTAAAAACACCCCATGGAATCCAGATGAACAGTGCAAAACATAAGTGTTCACAGATCAAAGGGAAGATGCAGGAGTAGAAAAAAAACCAAAATACCCAGTGAGGTTCAACACAAGGAGAAGATGTGAGAGGAAGCAGAAACAACAAGTGGCATGGAAGAGATTACCTTTTTGTGTTGCTTCAGTTGTCTGAAGGATTTCATCATTTACCTTGGATTTACCCAGCTTCAGGGTAAGAGCCTCCACACGGGCTCTGCATGGCCAAAAGTCCCTACAGAGGAGGTAAGCAGCCCCAGACTAAGGCAGAGAACCTGTGTCTTCTCCTTTCTGGGTAATCACTCAAAGCAGTCAGCTAGCATGCCAACAGCATTTCTGAGTAAAAGCCATCAGCACAGATAGACTTCTCCAACCAGAGCTTACTACCTTGTTCTACAAACCATGGAAGAGCCATGTTGTGTTGGCTTCAGCACTTGGTGGATGTTATATCCCAAACCCCAGGTCCCAAGCCTTCCCAGTGGCTTTCTTACATTTAGACATAGAACTTCCACCTAACCCTGCCATAGCCAGGGCAGTAAACTCTGGATTACTCATCGAGAGATTTTATATCACTTTGCATGACCTGGGAGACAATATTTCAGAATGCTTTCAGCATTGTGTAATATTTCATGTGTTTAAAGCACAAGCCCACTTTTTATAGCTGTACCTAAAGTCAACCACCGCTTTCGAAAAAAAATCAGTGTTGGAAAGCAATTAATGAACAGGTGAGGAAAAATGAGATTAGGTAACCTAACACCACCCAGCAGGGAAAGAGAAAATTCAATTACATGTTTTTCCTATAGCTATGGTAAGGATCAAAATGTTTATCTTCTCTTAGCCCATAGGACATTCATTATACATCTTCCAACCTCCTCAGTGAAGGCAGCAAGACACCATCCCTATTTAACCAGAATTCACTCCTGGAACAGTTTCACCCCTAACACTGAAAGAAGCACAAAACCACTGAGAAAATTCCTGTGTCAACTCCACGAGCCTGAGACAGGTATCAGCAGATAGCTCGGTCTACCAGTACTGGAGAGGTCACCTGAGGTCCAGGAATTGGACAAGGTTAAGTGAAATATGCTTAGACAGTGTTAAACTGGCAAAACTATACAGTAGCAAGCTGCAAAGCTTAGCAGAAGTCATGTTTGGACTTTCCTTTTATCCCTCCAAATCCATTCCGAGAAGCTGCATTACAACACTTGGTCCTCGGAAGTGAGTGAACAATTTCTATTACCATTCCTCCCAATATGATATTTAAACAGATACTAGGTTTTTTAAAAAAATATATATTTTTTTAAACATGCAATCTCAAGCACTTTGCAGATAGAATTATTCAGTCTAAAAATACTCCTGGTTTAGCATACCATTCTGTTGATGGGGAAACTGGCATAGGGACAATTAGAGACCTCATCAAAGCAATTTGACTGAGTTTTCAACAGATGGAAATGCTGTTAAGCAATTCCACAGCCCCATTAGAAGTACTGAGGCATCTTCACAACAAACTTGTAGGAGTCAGCAAAAAAAGCTTTCATCAAGTTACGTGTGATCTGACTTTATTTTAGGAGACTGTCTGCGATGATTGCCTGAGTTCTCTTCCAGTGCTGAATTCGTACAGTTAAGCTCAAAACCTTGCCTTCTCTTTTGTTGCACAGCCCTCATCAGTTCCTCTACACCTGATGTATTTTCTTTCCATCATTCTGATGGTAAGCACAAGCCTTATGAGGAGAGGCTAAGGGAGCTGGGGTTGTTCAGTCTGGGGAAGAGGAGTCTGAGGGGAGACCTTCTTGCTCTCTACAACTCCCTGAAAGGAGGCTGTAGAGAGGCGGGGGTTGGTCTCTTCTCCCAGGTCACAGATGATAGGACAAGGGGTAATGGCTTCAAGGTGCGACAGGGGAGGTTCAGGTTAGACATTAGGAAATATTTCTTT
>BJBW01009069.1:0-72575 GCA_004320125.1 Scolopax mira
CTTATTAACGCCTATAAGTATCTAAAGGGTGGTTTGAAGGAGGAGGGAGCCAGACTCTTTTCAGTGGTTGCCAGTAAGAGAATGAGGGGTAATGGGCATTAGTTGGCACATAGGAGGTTCCACTCAAATAGGAGAAAAAAACTTATTCATGGTGAGGGTGCCAGAGCCCTAGAAGAGGCTGCAGGGAGATCGTGGAGTCCCCTTCTTCGGAGATTTTCAAGACCCGCCTGGATGCAGTCCTGAGTGTCATGCTCTAGCTCTGGGCAATCCTGCTTCAGCAGGGGAGTTGGACTAGATGATCTCTATGGTTCCTTACAACTCTAAAACTTCAGTGAAATTCAGTGAAAAAGTGTGTCACGGTAAATACACCAGGACATATGCAGTAACCATGACTAAAAGTTCCTAAGTTCCCACAAATTTTACTGCAGTTAAAAATATTCAGAGTCCTGAAATTACCAAAATCACAGCAAGTAATCAATACATCTTTGAGGACGGAAATTTTTGAGACAAGGACCAGAGCCTAAGTCAAACAAACAACTACTCATTTGTTAAAAAGGCTGTGATATCCTCCCCAAGTGAATCAGCTGGCAGCACACCACAACTCAAAACAACAACAAAAAAAACTTTTTAAGAAATTCCTCACATGGGGCATGAAAAAAATCACCCTTGCAAGTAAAACTAGTTGTGTTGGGTTTGGTTGTGAGCTGTTTTGTTCGTTTAAAGTTTGAAATACAGAAGTTAAGACCTGTACAAAATTTTCTGAGAATCCTGCAGTACTGCATTTGGAAAGCCACCCACGTAGGTGGGTCCTGACGGAGCTTTGTCAAGGTTTTCTTCTCTTCTGCTGTGAATCAAGGGTTCCAGCTTGTGTGGGCTATGGAATGCTTGGGTCCTTACACATATACTCCACTGATAAAGTAAACCCACAGAGCAAATGACTACACATCTTCGTGCAAATCAGGGGAGTAAAATGCCAATGGCATAAGAAATCTCCTCAAATGTCATCTTGAGAAAATCAAGATGCTAAAACCAGTTTTATTTTCCAGTACAGTGATGTCACCAACATGATATTTTCATTGTTTGCCAGGTTAACAGAATTTATGGAGGTAATTAATGCAGAACATGTGTGCTGAGCTATCCATATGAAAAATGGAATTGCCCCCGACTTCATTTGCTGCCTTTGCAACCAAAACCTTGCAAACATCTTTTTTCACTATTTCCATATGTGAGAAATACAAATATTTATAACAAAGGTAAATGCCTAGACGACTGTTCTATTCCCATCTACCCACAAGATAGTTTTTCAGACCCTGTCTTGTACTTATTTCTCCACTTCCAATCCCTTCCTACAAACAGTTCTAGTTTCCATTATGTTCCACAAACTAAGCATGTTCCTCACACCTCTTCACCAGGATTCCTTTCCTTGGTTAGAATGGACAACTTCTGCTTCAATTTCTTGAATGCCCTCTGTCCAGCTTTAACCCAAATTTCGAGAATAACACATCCAACTATGGAAAAAGCAATGTCATTAAACATGTAATTCTTTTCCTGTGTCTTTTTTTTTCTGGATACCTATAGGATCAAAGCAATCCCTGTCTGCAAAACACCGTTTAGTCAGAAGGAATGGACATGCGGTCCCTCACAACCACTGAGAAAGGAAAAGATTATCTTTGCCTTCTACTCTTTATGGTTGAATGTTGATTTATGGGAAGGATGACATGGAAGAAAAAGCACAGACATGAGAGAAAAGACTGCAGGGTAGTGTGGGTGGGCACACTGGAAACAAAAGAGACTGATGAGATTCCCCGCAGTTGGGTTATCTCTAGATAGTTTGAGTGAACACTGTACGTTTGCCATAGCTGTAACCACATTCTCCAGGAAAACTGAACTATCAAGCACTGCTAGGACATTTGCATTCCAAAATAAATCTTATGTTTAGAGAAAAGTTTTTGCAAGATAAGGCCCTCACCACCTCAGAACCTGTTCTCACATAAATGTGGGTGTTCTCCACAGCTGGTCATGAACATTATGGCTGGACAGACGTACAAAAAAAAGGGGTTTTTTGCTTGTTTGAAAAAAACAGCACCATTACAGAAAGATTAAACGGAATGGTAAAAATGCCTCTACCCTGTGTTAACTGCAAGCTCTGTTGAAATTCACTGGTAAATCATAGTCATGAAGCTTACTAATATAAAAAAGCTTAGACTTTCAGGGAGGCAAGGAATTTCTTAATTTGTGCTTTGTGCAGCATTGAGATCATTGTCACCACTGAATTCTCAGTTCCTAACACTGTCATTTATAGGAGAAAGTTTGGAATTTGGCCTGATCTTTGGTCTAAGACTCAGATCCAACTTTCAGTTTATCTCTGCTTACTTATCCTCTCTTCCTTTAGTCCTTCTTTCCACCCCTCTCCCCACAAAAGAGATCTCTCAGGAAGCCTTGCCTCTCAAAAAACAACCAGAGCAAAAACCCCCTAGCTGCTTTCTAGCTTCCCAACAACTAAATCAAGAAACCCAGTGTTACTTGTTGCTATTTTTTACTGCCCAAAGTTTGCGGGAAGCCTACTGTAGACCAAAACATATTTTTGTACTTTAATTATTATTTATTTAAATGGTAACGTCACTATAGATTTTCTACAAACCCTTCCTTTCTTAGGCACCAATTAAAAAATTTTAAATTTTAATTATTTTCCTCCTATGTGATACAGCTATGCTTTAGCAGGTTATTTTAATTACTATTTAAAAAACATCAGACAGACCAATGCAATGCAAACCTCTCCATCCAAATATAGATGTAAAAATGGTATGAAAAACCAGACGTAAATAAGAAAAAAAAAAAAAGCACCATTCCCACGCCTTATTACACTAAACTGCCCTTAACATTCATCCTATTGTTCACTTAATTGCTAGCAAGTTTCAACCACTGTTCGTTTTGTCTGCTCTTCTTCTTTCATCAATATTTTTCCAGCACATTAATGGGATTTTCCTCCATATTTTGCCTGAAACAGCAGGACACAGTAGTTTAATGAAGAAAAAAAAAAAAAAAAGGAGCCTGACACTAATGTTTCTGCTTACAATGTGCCTGGTTTAATAACACCTCTGCAAATTTAAGGCTGTACATGCTGTTGTTCCATTCAGGCTCCCCGTCACTCTCACACGGGAACTTATTTTCTCACCATCCCAAGATTTCTTTCAGGCAGCATTATTTTTATTTCTAGATCTTTATTTCTTTCACCCATTCACTGCAGAAATCTAAAAGGAATCTTCAGAGATTGAAAGACCAAATTTTATTCTTACATCAGTTTCACACTGCAAAATGATTACTTACGCTGCAAAATCAGTATTTGTGTTAGGATTTATTAAGCAACTAAGGAACTAAGAAGCACAAGACTACCAGTGGGAAATACAATCCTAACTCAGCAAATTACAACCATGTTATGTTTCCAAAATTATAACACTGGGAGTTCATATCTAATCTTCTGAAATAAACTATTTTCTTTTAGGTTTTGGTTCTTGTTTAGGTCAATTTAAATATTAAAAAAAAAAAAAGCTACCGCTCTAAAGTGTAGTTAGAAATAAGGCCTGCACCACTGCAGTGAATTTTTAGCAAAACTGATCACTTAACAGTATCACATGCATTTGTAAACAAAAATTCTTCTATTTCACCGTATCATTTCTTATTGCTAGTTTCTTCTTCCTCATAAATATGTTTTCAACAATGCTTCAACAAATAGAACTGTTTTCTTTTTCATAAGAAAGGAAATATTAAAAAAAATAATTTAAAAATCCATATATCTCTCTCCAGAAAAGCAAGTCTCTGGATGCTGGAATTATCTTTTAGAAAGGTGATGAGTTAGTGTCATCCCTCCGCTCCACCACTATCTAAGTTGTATTTAACACCTCTGGACAAGTTCAGTCAATTTTGCACTTTAGGGTGTCAAAATGAGCTTTCTGTATTTCAATGCCAGCTCCACTGAGTAGAGCTTTGAACTTTAACAAAAGTGAGGACATGATTATATCTCTTGTTATTTTATTATTTTTTTAAGAAAAATCAAACATCAGCTACAAAGCGATGGTACCTGCGTGATTTACAGGTACCCTATAGAACTAACTCAGGCTCAGTATAGAAATCTACACATGGTACAGCTATATTCAGCAACAGCTCTGTAGTGACCCTCACTGGTGATAAAATCCAGAGCTTTGAAAACAAGGAAATGAGCACCTGTATTCGAAATTCTAAACTTTCATCAAGTGGGGATTATAAGAACAAGAACCGTTACATACTCTCCTAGAGGAAAACTTACTAATTCTCAAACAGAATAAAAAGTAAGCATACTAATAGCAATTTGCTTAACTCCTGCAGATAATTAAAAAGAAATAAAACTAATTTGTACGTCTTCCCAGATGGGAATGAAAAATTTCAGTTCAATCAGCATGCACTGATGATTTGCAAAGATTTCACATAAACAACTCTTAAACTTTGTGTGCCTATTATCTGTTTAATGCTTTCCCTTCTGGTAGTGCTTCTGAAGCCCAATTTCCTGAGCACAGAAGAATTCTAAGCTATTTCTATACCTTGGACTGCTTTGTTGGGTAGCAAATAAGATGTATCCAAATTAACTGCAATAACAATTAATTGCTGTGTCCAATTTGAACATCTTTGTATTTCAAACATCTGCTTTAAGTTTGCTGCAGTGTAGTGATTTTTCTTTTTAATACACCGTATTGAAATCAGCAGTACGTCAAGACAAACTTCAGACAGATGGAAAAGAAAAAAAAATTATTCAGTGTGCTACAGCTTGCTATCAAAAACGTTGACAGAAAACAAGGAATTTACTCAACTAACTTCTTCTATTGCACAGGATTTTAAAAACATCGTGGTGTGAATTTTACAACATGCTCATTATTTGTCTAATCATACATTTTAGGATTAAGCACAGAAGCTTTGAATAAGATACAGCTGTATGAAAAACAGCACCCTAGACTCCTATGACTCTGATCTTTCTAAAATTAAATTTTAAAAGGTATCACATTCAGATTTCTAAACCTACTTTTAACTTCCTTTTCAGATAGAGCTCAAGAGCAAGCTGGAGGCACAAGCAGGAATTGTGTCACAATAAATGAAGACTTATTCTGGCCTAACAATACCTAACATACAATGAGGCGAGATTTGTACAAAGCATGTCCCCGTGCAATCCCTTTTGATTCTCCTGAAAACTTCACAGTATTGCCAGCCTTTCCCAAAATTACACACGAAAGTTGGGCAAGCATTTTGCTCCACGTGCAAACACCACATTTTTCAAAGCCATGCCAAGAGCCAGCCACAGTAAGTCGTCTTTAGCAAATTTAAGTGTTAACAGAGACCAGCCCAGATAAAATGGTGCATTTAATTGCACAGTTAGGAAAAGTTCTGAGATGGTAATCAATGAATAAAAGATGAAGCCACATCTCCAAATCCAATACAGACTGAAAAGAGAGGTTGATTGGAACCTTCTTGCTGTAAACCAAAACAGACACTATTTGAAACCAAGTACTGTAAGCAGATTTACTGTATTGATCTTTTGGTAGCTGTGTTCGCAAGAAATTAATTTTATGCTAGATTGAGAGGTTACAAGAAATTTCCTGTCTGCACAGCCAAAATATTATTGAAGCAATTCAGGTTGTCAGTAAAAGCTTAAACAAATTTGCTGATAATCCTGTTAATGACCTAGGTCAAGTGTTAACTGTTGTGGGTTACAAAACAGTGAAATTAAGGTTGCTGGTACCCCCAGGCGGGCAATATAGTTACAGAAGAGGCTGAGGAAAAATTTATTAAATTACAGAATAATATAGTTCATTTGATTTCTTGATACTGTAGGAATTATTCAGAAAGAAATTGCATCCTTCTAAGAAAAAAACTCACAATCCTCCCTAAGCAGAAAATATCCAACAGAATGGGAGAGCAGAACATGTGGTTTCTATGCACCTACGGGGTTTGGTTTGCAATTTCAAACTAGAAAAGTCAGATGTTAAATCTTCCTGACATTTTCCTGCCTCGCAGAAAATGGCACACACCTTACCACTGCACATAGATAAATCTGAACTTTAGAGAACCTTCCTGAGCTCTTGTGATTACATAGGTAAAACGCATGCAGCTTTGCAATCAGCTCAGAAAATAGTTTTAAGATAAACTCAGTGGAAAATTTTACATTTCATTAAAACTCTAAATAAAATTTATCTGGCGTGAAACAAATGAACAAAAAACTCAAGCACTCCAAGAAAAAGGAAAAAATGGACTGCACTTAACATCACGAAGTGATTAAGCCAAGAACTTGCCTTCAGAACTTGCTCTTCTTTCATCCTTTTCTCTCTTCATCCCACCCATTTCCATTGCAGTATTAGTACTAACTCAGATAGTCATCAGTTTTAATACTAATCATAAATGTTAACCGAAGCTGTATCTAAAAACCAGAAAGAATTAAATTCAAATAAATCTAGGAAATATTACTGGTAATTCTGAACATACTCTTCTAATATGACAACTGCAACATTCATGTCACCCAGAAGTTAGACAAAACTATATGAAAACACAAAAAATCAGTTTCATCCTTTGCTAAAACAATCTATAAGAAGAATTTCAACAGTAGCTTTCCAGCAAGTGAAGGAAAAAAATCTATACATTTTTACCTACATGCCTATATTAACAACCTCTGTCCAAAGTGTATCCTTTTTCATTCTCAGTGATGGAAAAAGAAAACTTTTCTAAATATCCCATAAAAATGCAGAAACATTTATCTCTCATTTTTGGAGGAAATTTATGGTAACAGTAGTGAAGTAAGTGAAGTGATGAGAAAAAAATTATTTTAAAGGAGAAAACATAACCTTCTGGCATGATTTAAAGCTGCATGCAAATGCTTGATTGTCAAACAAATTAGTGTGTCAGCAAATTATAATAATTCAGATTGCTAAACTCACATGATCAGACTAAATATGCTGTAAATGAATAAAAGAATTACTGAGCTTCCTTAAGTGGGGGGCAGGGAAGAGTCCTTTAAAGTTAAACTAATTTTTAAATGAAACTGTCAGTGTTCCTGTTTTTGAAAGGGATGGCAAAATACATACTTCAAAAAAGTAAGCATGCAAAAGCAGGCTAATGTCCGGTAACTACATTTATACTGTTGTTTCCCTAGTCATTTTCAAAATATTGCCCATATATTACAAGTTTTTGAAGCTGAAGACATAACAGAAGAAATATCTGCTCAGAGCAAACTCGAACAAGTATACTTAATGTTTCATGCGTGCACATTCTGTATGATACCAATTTTTTTCATCCTTTTTCAATTCTCAGTGCCGGTGATTTTAAACAAATAAACAAGAAGTGGAGTTTCTTTCCAAACTGGAATGTTCTAATATCATTTTTGCATAATTAGTCTCAGTCTACAGACCGTGTCTGTCTACCACTGCCACGGAGGCAGAGTTGCTCCATTGACTGTCAGAACTACATAAATTCCCCAAAACCTTTTAGTATGACAAGAGTAACCCCTACTAATGCTCTTGTTTTCATTTCTGAAAATCATTTGTGAAAGATGCCAATATTTACAAAATAGCATATATCTGGACGCTTAAAAGTGAACGAATGTTAAAATCATATTCTTTTAAGCAACCTATAAAGCACTGTGCATGCAAAACAAGTTTTACATTAAGTATATAAACAGATGATATATGGCTCTGCTGGTATGATGATACTATAGCTTCCTTCCTAGCAACAAAAACAACTGGTTTAAGATTACTCCAAATATCTTTTTTCCTTCCAAAAATCATTTAAAGTCCTTATCTCACTGCCTTATCCCACAAGCACCCAGAATATCAGTAAGTACATCAGTATTATTTGTACAGGAGAAATGACTGCTCTCACAGCTTTGATATCTGCTTTCCATGCAAACACTACAACTCAAGCAGGTGCACGTTTTACATGGTTGGTTGATGCTAGAAGTTCTTCACCTTTGGCCTCTAGATTTTATCCCTAAAGACAATTACACTGGACATCCTGGTCATGTCGACTGCCTCCGCTGTGCAAGTGAGCAAAAGTTGCATTTCTTTTTTCTATTTTTTTTTTTATGGAGAAAGTGCAATTTTTTTTTTTTTTTTTTTTTTTTAAAGTATTTCAATTACTTTTTCCAACAGTGTCTAGTGGTCATTATTTTTCCCTGAAATCTAACATGCATTTTCATCAAATGTCATCTTAAAAAATTACCGTAGCAAAAAACAACAAACCACTCATGCTTTGTTTCTGAAAATTTACACACATTCACATACTCACACACCATTTTAAAATAGTTTAAAAAGACTGATATGAAAAAGAGGTTTTACAGAGGAACAAGCGCTTTTTTTTTAATTTTTTTTTTTTTGTATTAATTAAAAGTTTTGAAACACAGGACGAATAATGAAACCACCACCCTACACGCATAAAAGGGGTCTCATCTCAGTTATGGCTCGGGTGACGGAGATGGGAGCTTCCCGTCGGCCTTTATAGCTTATTTTTATTAATTAACAAGCGGAGCTGACTCCTACCGCTGCCAGCGATCAGCCCAGCTATGCGGCTACAAACGAGGAGGCGGCTCGCCCTGACCGCGGCGACACCGGGCACCTGCCGGGGGCTGCGGTCCCCCAGCTCTGGGGGGAACCCCGGCCGTTGACGGTCCGCGATGTCCCCCCTGCCCTGCCCTCTCCCCTCCCCACCTCGCCCCCGACAGCTGCGGTTCTCCCTGCATCGCCTCGCCGCAACCCCCCGGAGGGCCGGGGGACGGCACCGGCTGCTCTTCCCTTCGCCAACTTTCCTCGGGGGCAGGAGGGGCGGTTGCCCTCCCCCCACCCCACAGCGCACCGCACCGGGCGGCGGCCGCCCCTTGCGCGGCGGTGAGCGGGGCCGCGCTTCCAGAGCGCAAGGCAAAAGAGACAGAGAGCTCGCCCTGCGCGGCGAGGAATCGCTGCCGCTCGGGACCACCTTAACGTGAGGGGGAAAAATAAAATAAAAAATATAAATAAATAAACAAATAAACCCAAACAAAAAAAGAGGGGGGTAAATAAATAGGAAAAGGGAGGGGAAAAAAGGGGCAGGGCGCAGCGGGTCCCCCATTCACCCGTCCCCGGCGGGACCCAGCCGGGCCACGGCTCACCTTCGTTGCCGGGGCGGCCGCTCAGACACCCGGCGGCTCCGAGAGCAGCGCAGAGCAGCAGCGGCAGCAGCAACGGCGGCAGGCGGCGACGGTCCATGTCGGCGGGGCAGCGGGCAGGCAGAGCCGCATGTCTCCGCGCCGCATGCCACCACTCCGCTCCGCGTCCCGCTCCGCCGGCAGCGGGACCATGCCCCGCGCCCGCCCGCCTCCGCGCTGCGCCCGGGAGGGGCCGCCCCCGCCCTACCCGGCCCGGCCCGGCCCGGCCCGGCCCGGCCCCGCCGCCGCCGCGCCGCCCCGGGCCCTAGCGCCGCCCCGCCCACCTGCTTGCCCGCAGGGAGCCGGGGGGAGGGGGTGAGGGGGAGAGAGGGTGTAGGGGAAGGGGGGGAAGGGGAGGTGGGACGGTCCCGAGAGGTTTTTCCGCGGGGCTTGCGCGCCCGCGGGGCGAGTACCAAATTCCGGACGGTGCAAAGCAAAAAAGGGGGGAAGTGCGGAACTGCACACACACCACACACCACCCAACCCGAAAAGATGCCTAGCAGCATGTGGCCTGGTAACTACACCACAGGATGACACACAAGTCACACAACTCGGAAGCCTGGGCTGTGTGTTTTAGTCACCTACAATCCGACCATGGGCAACTACCGGTCTTTCCGAGGCTGAATAAAACTACAGAGTAGTGGTACAGCCGTTGGAGCTTCAGAGCACAGCCATTGCGGGCTTGCTAGAAAAACGCCAGTTCCATCGTTCATCCCTTTGCTGCCCACAGCGACTCCAGCCCAGCCCAGCCCAGCCTGATCCACTCAGGATGGAGTGAGCATCTCTGCTCACTGACTGACTTACTTTGGCCTCACTAAAGCAATCTGGAGCCATGGTGGTGGTAGGGGCATCCTCCCAGGTGCTGGTCTCTAGGGATGCACAGCTTCACTCTAAATGTGTATTTTAGAAGCATTCTCTACATGTGTGCGCCTTTACCTCCAGTCCGCTCAGCCCGTCACAGGCCCCAGAGTACCTGGCAGAGCAGAGGGCAGAGCAGTTCTTCCCCTGCTCACAGAGGGAATCACTGCAGAGCAGCACTTCCTAAGCTTACCCTTCTGTGGATCATTTCTTCAGAATATGGACATCTTGCTTCCCAAGTGACTTGTTTCAGGTCTCCAGAGCCACCCGGTGTGGTTCTATGGAAATGAGAAAATATTTGAATAATACTGAGGTCAAATAAATATTTTACTCCAAACCAAAGTTATGCATCCGCGTAGTATGAGGTCTTGCTCTGAACGCGAATGCCGTCTGCACAGGCAGCAATCAACAGGCTGGAAGGAAAGGACCCTTCAGCAGCAGATGCAGAAGTACAGGGCAGAAGGAACATCAAAAACCTTTGATACCACAGGAACAGGTTTCACAAATCAGTATGCTAAATGTCCAAACAGCCTTTCTTTTCATGAATCCAAAAGAATTGCCCTCTGTGTACTCAGGTCCTCTGGCTGGCAGATATCAGCAGGACAGCTGAGAACTGTTGCCCACGGTGTTTGAGCTCTGAGTTTACCAACAGCAACGCTGTCTCTGAGGCACCACCACAACACAGTAGTGCCAGCTTGCTTCAGCAGTAACATGCCTTTCCAGGCCCCCAGCAGTAGAAGAGGAGCTGCTGAGCTGGTTGCAAGGCAGGGTCTGTGCCAATATCTCTCCTGCACAATATTGGCATACCCCCAAATACCAGGTTTTACATTGCATGAAGGAGTTTGGAAATGTAGGCAAGCCAAACCAAGGGAGAGATAAGGCTGTGAGAGTTCAGTCTCAGTTGGGTACTTGTTTCAAGAGAGTACCAGTTGAGGACATAAGCCTTACTTTACTTTCCTTCTCCTTCCATGTTTCCAAGCTTAAATATTCAATAAAATTAAGGAACCATTAAATCTAAGATCATCTGTTGTTTCCTGCCTCAAATCCTTCCTTTCACTTATGCCTGTATTTGCCATCTACTCTACTTATTTCCTCTCTAGTTCCAACAGGGGCAACAGAGATGACCAAGGCTCTTGAGGAGGCACCTCCAAGGGCACCTCCAAGGCCATAGAGAAGAACAGGGTAGTCTGGCAGTACAGTAAACAGTATATGGCCCAGAGAAGAATGTCTTTCTCAAGTTACATTTTATAACACCTTTTCATTTGTTTGTTAAAGATGCTTTTCCATAGCAAAAGTCCAGAAAAATGCCCAAATTTCCCCAAAACATTCCTCTCCCTAGTATCAAAAACTGGTTTGGTTTGGGGTTTTTTTGCAGACCTTTTCCTAGCCTTTTCTAGAACACACAGCTGTCTTCCTCGAGTTCTTTTGTACAGCAGAGGCAAATCTGCTATTTAAAACACTCTTAAACTCTTAGGGTTTGATCTCTGTGGAGCTACATCTGTCTTTCATGACTTCAGATAAATGTTTTTTTAAGGTAGAAGAAAATGGTGGAAGAAAAAGGGTGAAGAAAGATAACGAATTCCTGGGAGAAAAATAATACTTCTGTTTTCAGTTAGTGGAAATAAATATTTCCAAAGAAACAAAGAAGGGAATTTTTGATTTTCAATCTTCAAGTTGTGTGCATTTAAAACATCTGCACCTTCCAGTTGCAGCACCTGGGAGCAGGAGGCTCAGCACCCACCACAGTTTTACCACATAACAGTGATTTCCTGAAGAAGGAAAAGAGTAAAAGGAGAGGCAACCACATTCAACCGCCAAACCTTGTTTTTCTCCTCCTGGGAAGAGCTACAGTGTTCAGCATTTCCCTTCCCATGCTACTGCTTTGTAAATGAGCAGCTTCTACAACACATAAAAAGTGGAAGTGGGAAAGGGAGAGGCAACTCCTTAGAGTCCATGAGAAGTGAATAATTTCCAGCTGAATCCTGACAAACTTTGCCAAAGGCCAGGGCACAGCCCTCTCCTTCCACCAGGGCACATGATCCTTCCTATCCCCAGACCCACTTGTTAACATGTCCATAGTGCTGGTGGTCACAGGACACACATGGCCCAGCTTTGCCTGCTGGGGAGGAAATGAGCTCCTCCAAGGGATCAGGGGCAGCAACCGGTGCCTGAGCCTAGCCCCAGAAAGCCCTCCACATTACTCTCCCCCATATCATGCTCCAGAGCTCAGATTGACCCTCTGGGCTGGACATGGTACCACCTCAACAAGGTAGATGTTTTTGAACTGCTCCCAAGCCTACACCTGTAGGTTCAGAATTGTTTTCACAACTCACTCACAAAGTTCACATCTGAGAGAAAACACTTTGATCTTTGGTTGTGATGTTGTTTTCTACAGGTACAAATTTATGATGTCATTTTCTGCAGGAAAAAATCCAAGCTAAAAAGGGGGGGGGGGGGGGGGGGGAGGGGAGAGGAAGAAAAAAAAAAAGGAAAAGAAAAATATGGTTGGCAATACTGATGGAAAAGAGCTGGTAAGAAAACACCATGTAAAAGTAATACATGCTACAAGCAATTGTGCTCAAGTATTAACTCCTTCACTGGTGGGTGGTGAGAAAATAAAGGGTGGATATTAGAAATATCTATGCAACTGTTCCCAAAATAACAATGTGGTTACCATGTAAAGATTTGTTGTTTTTGTTTTTAAAGTAAAGGAGACAGAGAAGGGGAAGAACAAATTAAGATCTATACAGTAAACAACAGATTGTGAATTCCCAAGTCTGCCTTATGACAACGTGTGCTCACATCACACATATATTTTGTGTTAGTTTCACCATCCATGTCTCAAGGTGTATTTTTCAACCTTCTCTTTTCGTTGTGTTTCCTCACAGAAACAAATGAAGGATCAGATTTTCATATCGTATTGTAGACAGCTGTTAAAGAATTTCAAACAAGGGGCAACATTGTGGATAATACAGCCAAACACCGATGCTGAACTCTGCAGAATTTTTTCTCCATATTGGAGAAACATTACTTTAACAAATATTTTGAGGTTACTCATAGCAAACACATTCTGAATTTGTAAATACCTTAACACTGGAGAACTCATCCAGGAAGAAAAGATTATTAAACAACACAATCCATATAATGTAGATCTTTTGGTATCAAACCTTTACAAAGGACACCTCTCAAGCTAAAAACAAATAGGAGAAAAAAATTGGAAAAATTGAAAATAACACATTTTAGAAAACTGCATGTTCTGGGAAAAACTCTCAGTGGGAAAGAAAGATAAAATTAAATACAAATTTTTCATTATGCCTTTTTTCCTCTGTGACACATAACCTGGAATGCATTGTGTTAGTTTTGTGCAAATTGCATGTTTACTCTATTAAGAGTAATTTTGTGTGAGCTTAAAGGGCACCTTTGAAGGAAAAAAATAGCCTCTAGTGGCATTTCTACATAACTGGAGTGCACATGGTAATATCTTTACCCTAGCACCCATAAAATCATTCTAGAGAAACACATAACCATGATTTATGATTTTCTGCCAACCCTGGACTTTAATTTCTTTAATATATTGAAGATCAAAATCCTTACTAAACACAAATTTTATCTCTTACATTTTTCTTTTGTAAACAGGGAAGTGACACATTCTGTGATTGCATAATGGAAAAAAGAAATCATAACACATGGGCAGAATGCTCCAGACCTCACGTTTGCATACTAAATAGGAAAACAACTTTTTGCTTAATGAAAAAATGTTACAGATTATTAGGAACAGCCACAGAAGTAATCAATCAATTTATCCAATGGACTGGGCCACAGTCTGCTTCCAAGAAGGCTTTTTAAGGTTTATGGCTCTTGAGTTACATTGTTTAATTAATTGAATTACATGAAACTTCTAATCTTAGGGTTTTAAAGATAAAATATTTTCCTTAAAAACAAACAAAAAGAATTAATGATAGGCTCACTACTCATAAAGAAAGGTGGCCGGACAATCCCCCATTTATTCGGGGAGGAGGCAATGTGCACAGAAGAACAATGCTCCCCATCGGTAGATGCCTCGCCGGCAACTTGATGGAATTGTTTGGAGGCGTGAGAACATTTCCTCCTCAATTTCTGGTACTTATTTATGAAGGTTCTTGTTTGTGATGTTGATATCCCCCCTCCTTCACAGAGACCTGGACCAACATGTTTCCACTTAAATCATACCAAAGGGGCAGCTTTTCAAAGTAATTCAGCGATCATTTCTGCCTCCAAATAAGCATATCTGCATATCTTTTCAGATTAGCTGTTTAAATGTGATGCTGCATAAATGAATGTGATGCTGCTCAAATTCACCATGAGGCAGCAGTCCACCACTTTTAGAAATGGTGGCAAAGGAGCACCCCCCCCCCCCCCCCCCCCCCCCCCCCCCCCCNNGGAAAGGGGCCCCCCCCCCCCCCCCCCCCAGCCACCAAGTAGATTTACTTGTTTTAAGTATTCTTTGGGAGAGATTTTTATAACCTAACGCAAAGGTCTTCTAATGTACAAGGTTGCCCTGAAAATGCAAGCAGATGAGGAAATGCAGGATGCAATAAAACAAATTGTAAATGAAGTGTGAAAAGTTCCTTTAAATAAGTCATTTCCTTTAAATAAGCTATAGTTCTTTCTAATCAATACTTACACAATAATTAAGTGAAAATACAGAAAAATGGATTAACTAGGGAGCATAAGAAATTCAGCTTTGAGCAGCAACATAGCTGCAATTGTAATTATGAAGTGACTACACACCAGTTCCATAATGAAAAAAAGCATGACTTATTATGGAGATGGAATACAGTAGGAAAGCATGCAAAATGCAAATGCAGTTTAGCTGCAAATTTTCCCCATAAAGGCTGAATCATTTGTTAGGTATGCAATAAAAAGGTGACACTTCAAGCACTTAGACTGAATTTACCCATTTGTAAACAAAAATCTATAGAAGCCATAAAAGAAAAGCTTCACTAGCAAAGCTGCCAGTTTTTGGAGAAAAGCAACATTTCTGTGCAGGAAAGAGTATTACTATATCATGAAAAAGCTTGCCAAATTTCAGCTTGGACTGGGCATTTACAGTAGAAATGTATGAATCCTGTAAAACCAGACTGTATTATGGAGATATGGGCAGATATCCAGTGAGGTGCGTAATGTCAGTTTGATTAGTTTATATATTTTTTTGCAGATCACAGTGAATGTTCAGAAAAAAATCCATAGTAAAAATGAAATAAAATAAAGATACTAAGAAATTAAATTAGTTAGTGTCACTTATTTCAACTAACTGATGAAACTGACTTTTTTTTTCCCTTTCAGAAGATACTGTCGGGCAGTACTGGCCAATAAACAGGCAGACACATTTTAAAATAAACACCACAGCACTTCTAATACTGGGGATCAGGTTCCAATTTAGGGAATGCATTTGGAGAGTACACAGACATATTTCTGTGATCTGGCTGAGCTGGTTTGGAAGTATTTCCTTGTCTTTGCAGAGCCAAGCTTTGGTAGAGCCACATTGACATCAAAATAGGTCATCTATTTTGCTAACTAGAAAACTAACTGCAGAAATAGTTATTGAAAACTGCAAATTTGAATAACATAATGCAAATAATCTGAAAAGTCAGTATTCACAACATGCCAAAACTCCTTAACAACTTAATTTCCACAGTGAATTTTTTGTATTTGACAATTGATTGGGTGTCTTATTGCATACTTGTTAGCTATAGTAAAGAATACCTGAGATCCCATTTATAAACTTGTTCCTTTTATGTTTTGTGTGCATTTGCTGCTTTTTTTTTTTTTCTCAAATCCTCTCACTTTCTACCTTGTAGTCAAAAATGGGGGTTTCTCCTCTTAACCCTCTTGGAACTGGAACCATGAGTTTTATTCACTGTTCAAGGAAGCACCTGGGGATGGAATAAGATTCGTAAAAGCCCATAAAATAATATTATCTTAGAAGCCTCTACTTCATGTCTAGCGCAAAGATATGAAATAATTTCACAGCTTTGCTCAGAATGGCAAGATACATATTTGATTGCATGGTGTATGTGTAATTAGTACTTTCCAACTAAATGTTTCTCCCAAGAAGAAAATCAGAACTCAAAAGATAGCAACCTTTTTTCAAAAGACTTGTTTCTGACTTTAATGACTACATAGAGATGAAGAGTTCCCAAAAAAAAGTTACACTCTCAGCTTTTATCCGAATTACTGAACCTCCAATCAAAATACAGCAAAAATAACACCATAAAAGTCAATCCTTCCCCCAAAACCAGACTTGTCCTCAGTCATAGTCAACAACATTTCGGTGCAGAACAACTTGTCAGTAGTCTCACCTGCATCACTGAATGCCTTCAACTTCTGTCAGAGGATATGAAACATCCCCATCCTCCTGATCCATCATCCCAGGTGACTCTGTGTGTGCTGTAAAGATCTTAAGTCTTCCAGTGTTTTCTTCTTGATCATAACAAGTTAATCAGTTTGCCAGAACAGATGAGGTAACTTTTTATTAAACCTCTAAGGCACTTTGGGCAATGAAGAATTAGTGTTTCTGCAAAAGACTAAGATAACATTATCTAAATATTATTCTTTATAATATTGTAGTTAAAATTATTAAATAACACATACAATAAAAAATTATGCCTCATTAATATTCTCCCAGTCCAAGAGAAAAGAAAAGACCCACAGCAGGACAATCTGCCAACCTCGAGTTAAGCAATTCTCTTCCATTAAGCAGAGTATTTTGTATGTATATTCCCCCCCCCCAATCCTGTAGCCAGCTGCAGCTCTGTAGCAAAGGATGGATTACCTCAACCTTCTTAACTGGGCAAGCCCACCAAATCGGGCTGCAAATGCAACCATTTCATATTCTGTGCTGCAAATATGTTATCCATGTCAGGAAAATGTGTTAGAAAGTTTTCTTGTTTTCTTGAATATGACAAAACTGGCATTTCGAATTGCAACATCAGATTTGCTTCGTTTGGACTAATTTTCAATCTTTGAAATGTCTTTATTCATCAGTTTTCATGATACAGATAGTCCAAGACTTAATAGGACTGTTAGGTTAAGAATTTGCATAAACAAATTCTCTCATTTTTTTGAACTGTCACCAAAACATGGAAGAACTTGTATATTACTTTTATATTTCCAGAAATGGAGAAAGCCTCTGTTTATTCACCAATCATTTCTATTACCAAAGTAAAGAAAAGCCCCTAGGAAAAAATGTATCAACACTGAACTTAGAAGGCTTTCTGGAGGTTTTAATGAGAGAAATGAACCACCCAGCATTTGCTCATTTTCACTCAGACGCTTTCTGCACTGGCTTTGGAATGGGGATGAGTATAGAGAGGTGGCAATTAAATAATTTGGACAATATGGTCAGGGAAAGAAACATTACAAATAGCTGCAAGATTTTCCTAAATGAATGCAATGTTCTAGCTCAAAAAGGCAGCTGTAGAACACATATACAGAAAAGGAACTAGAATAAAAAAAAAAAAAAAGAAAAAAATCTTGGAGAAGATGGGGTCAATTAGTAGAAAATAGTCCACATTCAGTTTATAAGCTGAACTAACACTAACATCATGCCAAGTTGCAAGACTAAAAATCCCAAACCCACTAGAATCAAAAAGTATTTGTTAAGAAAAAAAAAAGATGCTCATCAAAAATGACAAAAAATGCAAAGTCTTACATAAAATGAAAGACTGACACACTCTGCAGAGGGTCTGTGAAAAAATTTCAAGGGGCTTGCCAGATCTGTGGAGGGGAATTTTTTATTGAAACACAATATATGCAAAGAGTGTATTCTGATGGTTTTATGGATATGCTACCTCTGATGTGACTTTTTTTAAAATAATACTTTGCTTTAAGGCGGCAGTTGGGTGACTTATTACCATTGCCCAGAAGAAAAAGGAGCTGTAGCATATACAGAAGAGCTGCTGAGATAAATCACAGAATGGAAGGAGGACTGTAAACTCTGTCCCTGCTTAGGAAATGAGGACCAGGCAAACACCTTCAGGGAAATGCAAAAGCCTGAGATCTTTGACATGGAGGGGACAACATTCCTTCAAAGACAGAAGATAGGGTCAGATCATTTATAGTAGTGCATTTATACAATGTTGGGGTTTTGGGGGATTTTTTAAATTAAAATTGCAAATTAGAATCATAATTAATCTGATGATTTATAAATTTCAGGTTGATATATGCTGGGGTATTTGCTCTTTAGCTTTCCTTAAGAAAAATTCTTGTGAGCGTGAAAGATTCTTGTGAGTTCTGCAATAATCAAGTCAGCATCTTCTATTTTTTTTATACAGTATCAAATGTTCTGTCTAGAATTAAATAACCAAGCCACGTTGATTTTGCCACGTTTTTTGATAGCACAATCTGCACTGGATTTGTCAGATAAGCAAATATATTTATATTCCTGTCATACATGTTTTCTTATTTCATTTTAGACTTTTTGCAAAGGAGATCAATAGGTTTCTTGGAGCCTTTAGAAATTTATGCTTATGGTCTCCAAGCTTTTCCAAGAGAAAACAAAAGGCTGTTTACTAAAATATTAGGAAAGGTAATCTATTTTTAAAGGATGTTATTATTTGCACTGGAGTTGTAATGGAGCTATGCCACACCTACTTAGAGAACAGGGCCAAACACTGCTCTCAGTTACAGCACTTTAAATCCTTGGAGGCCTTTATTACTAGGAAAATGGAGTAAGATTTCAGTAAAATCAATTTTTAAAAGCACTAGGAGTTTGTTGTTGACCTCCGTTACAGCAATCTCTGCAGCTTTGTAAAAACATGCTCTCTCTCTTAAATATGACTGACGCCATTGATAAATTGAGTTGTAAAATTTACTGTTTCAATCCCTTAAAACACAGAAGCTGCTGCTTATGTTTCTGGACAATGTAACCTGTGAAAAGAAAGACTATTTCAGGTAAGTGAGCAGTCTTTCCAAACTAACTCCAGAAGTGCATGCAGAGGAATACAGGCATATTACTCTTCATTCTCACATGTCTTCTCAGCTCCTTTAGCATTAGATCAACCCAAGAAGCAACAGAGATCTCAGATAATAGCACAGTCTTAAAGGTAGCACTGAACCAAATTGTCTGTGTCTATATATTCTCACAAACTATTAAGCAAGCAAGGAAAAAAATATGTAATAGATTTGTTCAACTTTTTGATGCAACGGGAGACTAAATGACTATTTTGCTGAGCATTATTGTCTTAGTTCTTTTTTTATTTTTTAATACTCAGATGTTATGTGTATACCTGTTATTTCTCTTGTTTTCTATGTAATGGTTTAATCCTTTGGAGTTTTAATTGTGGGGTTTTTTGCTGTTATTATTATTACTGCATAATGGGATCTTTGCCTGTGACTGTATCAGCTAGCATACCACAGTAATTTAAGAAAGAACTATTTCATACCTTCAAACTTTCTTTGTTCTGCGCACATTCAAAGGCTTTTGGATTTTTTAACTGAGAGGCTTTCTAATGGGATAATACTATTTCCACTTTTTCATTTGTTTTCAGCTTTTTTCTCCGTAAAGGGTCATCCTTGGTGGTACCTCATTCACTTCATACTGTAGGAGTGAGTAGCGATATGTAAATATCTTATCCAATACACACACATATCAATAATGCATATCCAAACTTCCAAAGTATTTTTATTTTTTAGCATGTCTCTGTTTGCCATCAACTTCTCATGTGCACTCTGACCCTGAACACTTGACACATTTTAATAGACAGAAGGAACAAAACTATCAGTTCTCCCTGGTACCATCTGGGGTTCTTTTACAGTTCCTTTCTTCCTAGCTGCCTAAAGCTCCATTCAACTTTTTTTTTTTTTCTCCCACAGCATTTCCCTGAGCTTCTTCACTTGGCTTCTGGTTTCTTCACAACATCACCTTTCAAGCCTTTACCTTTGACACGCATTCCAGGCAGTGCTGCTGTAAAGCTCAGGAGAGTTGTTTTATTTTTCCTTTGCTATTCTCATTCCGCTTCAAGTGTGCTGCAATTACAACAGGATATGAACTATCCTCCACCGTTATAGATGTGTTCAATTTTCTCTCTGTTAGTAGAAGTCTTTTCCCATCACTTTGGCCTGACAAACGTGACATTCACACATTGATTGTATGTGTCTGCTTTACACAGCATAGCTAATGACTTTCCCTTATCCTGACTGGAATTTCAGATTAGTTTTTCTACTGCTGAGTATTACATTCCATCGATAATTTCAGAACATTTATCTCATTTGTGATTTTTTTCCCCAAATGCTGAACAAATTCATGAATCTTATAGTATATGATGCAGTAAATGTAAGGTTTTAAACGAATACTTCATTCTAGAGACTTGCCGCACTGTGTTTATCAACTTGAAGACACCCCAGTGACTTCCGCAGGGCTGCATATTCTCAAAAGGGAATACAGTTTGCCTTATGCATTGCCAACTACTAAGTTTTATCTAAAAGCAGTTATGTGGTTCTGTGACACTAAATGTTACAAAATTTGAGACTTAATCTTAAAAGCCACGATGGAAAATAGATTTCTATCATAAAACCTCATCACTGTCTCACTTGATTCTTCTATCACATGCCTTAACACAAAATACTTTATAAATCACACTGTTTTCTAGAGGCAAAGGCCAATCATATCACAGAAAATTTTCTTTTTATCTCATGGGGATCTCAAACATCATCTCTTTTGCCAGCCGCTATTTAGGGCAATGAGTCAGGGGTACCATTTACTGTAACACACAGGTCTTCATTTTGGAGTTTCTATCTTGACTGTAAATATCAAGTCTCACTTGAGCTCACTTGTCCATTTCTGCCTTTCAAAATTAATTTTTATGGGCTCTGAAATTAAAAAGAAAATATAAGAAAATAGTAGTACTACCAATCTGATTTCAGATATCAAAGAAAAAAGGCATGGAAAGCCCTTTCTCCTGATCCGCATACTCCTCTCCTTTGCACACACCGAAAAACTAGCCTAATTTCCTGCCACTGAAGAATACTGTGAGGCCCTGAATATTAGGAGATGTAAAGCTTTCTTGGGTCTCCTTTCTGGACCAGATCTTCATTATCTTTAGTAGATAATCCTATTTAGGAAATTAATATATGCAAATAAATTTGTGATAAAAAGCAATATCTGTTCTTTTTGTATGTGATTGGAAAAACTTTAACTATAAAAAAACTTGCTGCAAGTATTTGCCAAAAAATGTAATATTTAAAGTTTTTTCTAAAGAAGCATACTATGTCAAATTGAAGACATGTAATGTCAAATTTCGGGCCAGGGGTATGACCTTGGCATTTCAAACTCGGGAGACGGTGGTGGTTTTGACTGTCAGGTTCTGTATTTCAGAAGCGCAGTGGTTTTGTTTAATATATCTTCCAGTGCATTAAATTTTGTATGCATTCAAATAAAAGTAGTTGAATAATGAGAATATTTAAATTGTCATTACTCCCCAGTACTCCTGAAATTTCAAACTGAATCTACTAAAACTTAGTTCACTTTCATCTTTTTACAAACAGAAGAGGAGGAAAAAAAGAGTTATCCATGTATTTTTTCCATATTTCAACAAAAATGACCCAGGTGAAATACTGAGGCAATTGTAATTCACTGGACAGTTTCTACTTTGTGATTAATAGAAAAATAAGTAGAGTGACAATGTGATAGAAGGTTTTCTTTGTGTAACATAAAATAGGGGAGTAAAGAGACATGACTGAGAGAAATCAGGGCTGTTGTCTCTCAACATGCATTTTGAAAACTGTAGTCTTTGTAGTTTAAAGTAACCTTTTCAATCCTGAGGACAAAACTTACTCTCCACAAGCATTTCATGGGTCAAAAAGATCAGCATGACTCTGTCACAAGCAAGGAAATGGTTACAAATCCACTACAAAAGTTAAGGACAGGCTGGAATGAGGAAGGCCTAAAATAGGTCTCCTATGAAATATGACTATATTTCGTATTTATTGCCAGCAGAGGCAATACAGAAGGCCAGCAGATACAAACGTTTATGTGTTGTTTCTGTGTCTCACTCAGTTTTATTGTAGATTAATCATGGAATACTTTTCATGCATAAATGTATTCCTGCCCGTGCTTTAGATATATTATTTTCTTGTCAATTCCTTCTTGTGTTACCTTTATATAGTCCTAGTCCTTTTCACTGTGCTCCCAGGAATTAAATTGGTGCCGTCAGATTTCCTTATTTCAACAAAGGAATAACTGTCTTTCATAACATTTTTATCATTTCACCACATCTCCCCATCAACACATCCCTACATGTACAAACATGAATATAAACAGTATATACAATTACCCTATCTTTTTTTTTTTTTTTTATTATAGCAATGCATGGAGATACCAGCCAAGAACCATGTCCTTTAGAGCTCTCATCTATGAAAATACTGTCCTCAGCCTAAGTCCTTGGTATCAGCCCAATAAGATATGCAAGGTACAGACAAGAAATTAAAGAGAAAAAAACCCACCATTTTTTCATTGCTAGAGTGCAGTTAGAAACCATTCAGTTTCCAAACCATTCCATCAGTCCAAACCATTCTCTGACTTGTTCAGTCCAAACCATTACTAGGTCTTTTACCCTTACTGAGAACAACCCTATGCAGCTAAAACACTAGTTAATCTCAGAAAATCAGGTTTCAGGTCAGACAATATTAGCACAGACAATATTAAAAAGGGAAAGATACTACTTTGGTAGTGTATCAGAACAAAGAAATAAAGACAAAAGCTTTGGTAGCTATCTATAGTGACATTCTGCAAGGTTCTTTATTTAAGCAAGGGGGACATTTGGGGAGATGGTAGTACTCACTGGGTAGTGAACATGGCCTTTCAGGTGATGACTACCAATCAAAGAAAAAAAACTTTGAAAGTTTGGTTGAAAACAGCACTATTTGTAGCTAAACTATCACTATTCTAAGAGGGGCACTAAGGGGAACAATCAGCTTGGTGCACAAGAGATTTTTTCTGCTTATTAGGAACTAATGTCTTATGCTAGCAAATAACATTTGCAATATTGGCAGAATTGCAAATACTTGCAGAAATAGCTTTGCAAGGAAGATTAAATATGGAACTGCCTGTTCCTGTGCTATTATTCAATTCATTCTATTGCTTTTTCTACATATCTTTGAAGTTTTTCTGAAAATCATGAGCTCTCATCCAATATGTTGCTTAAAGATCACATTTGGGGAACCTGGTTCTCTGCATAATCACACCAGTTTTACAAGGCCCGTGTGTAAGGTTGCCTGCAAGGCCCATGTGTAAGGTTACCTGAAACAGAGAGAGCCAGCTTGAGAACCTCAGCAGCTTGAAAAGCTAGTTAATTCTTTCAGCGGCCACGAGGAGGCTAAAAAGCGTGCAGACAATAGTGCACTTGCTATGGGTGCTGGCACAAGCTTATGCACAGCATGTCTGACTTCAACAGGTCCAAATGAATGAATGCAATCCTTCAGTATGCTTTGCACACACCAGGGTCCTTTATCCACCACAGCACCCAGCTGTCTTAGGAAAAACAGTGCAAATCATAAGCTACTATTCATTAATAGTCAAAGACAACAAAATAAGGGCCTGCGCTGCAGCAGCAATGCATAGCCTTTTTATGTTTCGGTAAGCTTTGAGATGCAGCTGGTAGGATCATGGAAAACATAGTTTAGACCAGTTTTGTAACACGGTAGAATTGTTCTGAAAAAGAACAGAAAAGAGCACTCACTGAAAAAAAAAGTCCAGGAGAAAGTCATTCAGAGAAAAAAAGCAACGAAAAAGAGAGAAGATGGAATAACAAACTGAAACAATAACAGGTATGGGATTCTTTCTGTTAGTACTCTTGTGTCTTCCCTGACCACTTTTTGGTGGTTCACTTCAGCTGTCATTCTTGCATGAGAGGCTATAACAGAAATAGCCAATTTGGTAAATCTGAGGCAAACCAGTGTCATACAGAAACCATCTGTTTTTGAACAGTTAACAGGTGTACTTTTAATGATGAAATGGGGGTAGCCAGAGAGATTTCATGGCTGTAGCAAAAAGAACTAGAATTTCAGCCAGTCATTACAACTCAAATCCATCAGAAAACAGCCAGCTAACTCTGAGGGGACAGCTCTGGTCTGTTGACACCTGATCAGGGAACTGAAATGAACACCTGTGACTCCATCTAATTTGCCCTAGTGAATACTAGTCAATATCACAAAGGCAAGGTCCAAAGAACCCTCTACTGGGAGGATCCATGGCCATTAATTCAGTCCTCTGCTCCTCCAGTACTATCAGTTGGTCTGGCAGTGACAGTACTGTAAGGCACAACTCAGCCTGACCCTGTGTTTCTTTTGAGGACACTGAGAACTGTGCACACAGCTGAGGGATGTCCTCCAGCCCCAACCACTTGATATGATCCACAGGATCATACTGCTGGGTTTCAGGCTGGTGGGACATCTGAACTGAGCCCACAGCCTTCCTGAGTTTGTCAGTTCTTAATATCCTTCATCTGCATTTCTACTGTTTCATGAATGGCATACATACTTGTTAGGGAAGGGTGTACCTAAAAGTAAACCTCCCTGACAGGACACATTGTGGGACTGTGGAGTTGCCAAATCTCTGTTTCAGGCTACTGCTGCTGCATAGCTTCAAACACTCTTTTAGTGGGCAACTTGAGAAAACAAGGACAACCACCTGCAGACAAGTCTCAGACTATATAGATTCACTGAATGAATGCCATATTGAGTCAACACCTAAACTGTTTACCTTGAGAAGATGTAAATCAGATGAAACTCCTGAGGTTTTTGGCAGGTGGAACAATTTTCCTCACAAGGAAGGGGTACAGTGATTTTGAATATGTGTTCCTAAAATACAACAAAGGTATTCAATTAATTTTGGAAAATCAGTATAAATTTCTAAACTTCCATTGAGATACCATAAATAATACTTTGCAAGCTTATTTATTTAATAGCTCTGATATTTATTCTATTTCATCATGTGTTTTCTAGGCTTTTATTCATTTTGATTTGTTTTTTCCTCCTCAAATATTTTTTTAAATAGCTTTCATGAAATTGCTTCATAATAAGTGTATCCTTTTGTTCTTATTCAAAGAAGCCCAGCAAAAGCATAACAAATAATAAAGCTGATAAAAGGATACATCAAATGCATACCAAAATCCAGAAGGTTTATTCTGATATCAGCATTGTTTAACTTCAAGCCAAGCCAAGAATCTCATCAGGCAGTATCTTACCAAGCTATTGGGCAATGGATTCAAGCCATCATCAGAGACCAGTAAGAAGGGGAATTCTGTTTTTATACTCATCAACCCCTCATGACTATAAGTATACAATATAATAATGTATTATTTAGCCATCCAGCTCTGAAAAGTAAAAGGGCCATTTTAGGACCATTTTATGGCTTTCAACTTTGCTGGATGAGCTAGAATTAAAATCAGTTATCAAGAAAACAGAATATGTAATGTTCATGGTAGAGTCTAAAATAAATTTTACATTTATGCTCGCCCACCTGTATTTTGGAGAGTGAATGTGACTGAATAAGGCAATTATCTTTAATTAAGGGGGGGGTATGGGGGGCTAGGGTCATTCCATTAATTATGTCCATCACAGCTAGTTAACAAGATTCATTAACAAGATAAGAAGCAGAATGAGCCATTCATCCCTGAATAGCTTTTTTACAGATTTTGTTGTAGAATTACTACAACATATTTCAAAAGGAAAATAACAGAATTGGAGGCACCATAAAATTCCAACAAAGCAAGATTTCAAAAAGGTTGTTTTGAAAAACATTCCTGAATCAATCTGCTTTTGCTAATATGGAATAATTATTGAGTTAAATAAACACACAAGAACATTTCCTAAGTGTGCCTGACATAGACAGGGAAAACATTCTTTGATCCTTGAAGCAAGGGGATTCCAGGCCCAAACTTTGCAGTGTTGAAGACAAAGACAAATTAAAATCTAATTGACTGCAAGTGATTAAAACGAATGCAGATTTGTCACAAAGAGTCCTGAACTAACATGGAAATTGTTGTCAGCTCAGTGTAATCCCTGGTTTAACTCAAAAACAGTCAAGGGAATCAAATTATGAATTATTTTGTCTTTGAGATATTATGAAAGAGAAATACAGACATACATATGTTCCCCCTCACTCACATACACGCTCCTCCACGTGTTTTGCGATAGACAAATTCTCGATTTGTGAGATGTCCTACTATTTTCAAAATAAAAACCTTTTTTTCCCCCTGCTTTTTTCTTTTCTTGTGGGTTTTTTTCTTTTTTATTTATCACCTCTAACAACGTACTGATTGATCCCCAAGTTTGGTGGCAAGCAACCAAGTGGATATCAAACATGCATGGTACTTCTGCTTCTGAAGCCCCAGAACCAAACTGCAAATTGGAAATGCACTCCTGGCTGCTCCATCAACAAAAGAGATCCTTGATGTGCAATTCCACTCATCATCCCTCTTAAACCATTATCAGGCAGCTGAGATGAGACAACAATGAATAAGCATGTGCCTGATTGTTAGCATGTCAGATGTACATTATTAAAAACAGTAGGGGCAAGAAGAAAGATGAGAGGGAAGGCATTTGCTTCTTTATTCAGATGTTGGAAAGCTTACTTGGGAAAAAAGGATTTCTAGGACATACTGACATTGATATAAGGACTTCGTGCAATGAAGGCATACAAACCTTCCCTGCATTTTTTTGAATAATTAAGTTTTCAAATAGTTTCCATTTTATATTAAAGGAATATATATGCTAAGCTCATCTGATTTAAAAACATGGTCTTTTTTCTTTATCTTAGTCTTGCACTTTGTTAAATATTGTTTTAAGCCAAACAACTATCCTACAATTAACAAACTTTTTCTCACCCCATCTATAAGATACAAGTTCTTGGTCACATTGAAAATCAGCTTCTCAGATTCACTGCTTTAAAAAAGGAAGGCAGGCTATAAAGCTATCATCAACTGTTAACAATAATATTTAAATTATTCTCTTAATGAAAACATTTAAGAGACACTTAACCACATTGTCCATGATGAAAATAAAGCTATGGTTGTGCTGATAATAACTACTATCTTCATTTACCAAAGAATTAAACTCTCAGAACACCTGCTTCAGACAGGAAATACAACAAATGCTGATTATTTTTTTCCACCATAATGTTCGCTTTGTTAGTCAGACAAATTCTTTATGGAAGTTTATGCCAGCAAATGTGTGTTTTACATGCAAATGTAAAATAGTAAATCATGTGACCAAAAAAGAGATGTGCAACCTTAAGACAATGTAAGCTTATAAAGCATTTTATATGGACTATGAGAACTTTGAGAAAAAAATCAGAAGTGACTTCTGTGAAACATTGATAGTCTTGTGTACCAGGAAACGTTGCAGTAACTGTCCCAACACAGCAATTCCTTGCTTATAAATTTAAACTTAAAAAAAAAAATAAAAAAACCCCAGTAAAATAGGGACTATTATAAACATGTTGGACTTTGTACTTGTGGCAAGCACTTGAACAATGAAATGACATTTCTGCAAGATCAGTGCTCTTGAGAATGGTGCTAAGTTTGCAAGTGTATCTGACCAAAGCATCTAAGAAGGTTTCAGAAGAGATACTCAGTACAGATACTACATGATAAAGACAACTGCATGAACAAAAGTGTTATTAACCTTACAGTATGGATATTTTGACATGTAAGTGAATCAAGTGTGTTCTACATGAAACATAAATCATTACATACCTTTGGCTTTTGCAATAAAAAACACAAAAGGTAAAATTACAGATGCTTTCAAGACTGCAAAAAGTTTAAAAGATGCCTTCCCAGAGTTACTTTAGTGGAATGGCTCCTGTTGATATCAAAAGACTATAGCTAAGGGTAGCTTTTATTCTAAAAACTTAAGTTCACACTAAAAAGCAGTCTCACCAGTGAAGAACCGTGATTGAAGAAATGGTGATCTCTGTATGCATCAGATGAGTCTAGAGAGAATGTCATGAGGGTCATGGGTATAGATGAGAAAGGAGAAACATTGCCAGAACATTGAGAACTTTTGGAATAATTCTAGGGGTTAATTGTAAAACTTGACTAAACCATGTTATTGTTTATGGATCTTAATATTTTCAATATTACAAAGCAAAATTTTTTGTTTTGTTTTGTTGTTGTTTTTTTTCTTTTGCTAAGCACAGAAAACACAGTTTCTAACTAGGTTACTTGAATTCCACAAGATATAAGCTACAGTGCAACCACAGTGTTCCTAAATTTGAAGTAGATTCTCTCTTCTTTGAATTTCCTGAGGCTGAACACTCCAGCATGGACTTCTGTGATTGAAAATCATGCATTTCCCTTTTTATTTGCTTATTTCTCCCCCTTTGCAAGAATTTGAAAATCTTCCTCCACTAAACCTCTGCATTCTAGTTGCTACTAAGTCTTTCATGTTTCTGTCAACAGAAAGAAGCTTTGAACAGGATCAAGCATTATTACATCATGTTTTTAATGTTATTACTATTTATATTTATTAAGGGACAGCAGACTTTGTCTTGTTTGGGGTTTTATTTGGTTTGTGTTTTTTTTTTTTTAACAGAGCCAGTACTTTATATTCTAGATATTTGCACAGGCAATTCTACTTCTTGTTGAACAGGTCTAAAGGAACTGTTCAACAAGTCCTCTTCAACAAGGATCATGGCTCTAAATGAAAAGTTCTGGCTCAATAGGTATTTCTACATCCAAATAAGAGCATTTGTGCCTTCAGTTTTATTTGCAGGTGTGACAGAACCCACCAGAAGGATGTCTGTAAGCTTTGTAGTTTGAGTGCACAAAAGTCAATGCATTCCCATACCAATGGGCAGGTCTCTGCCTCTGTGAAAGCATAACTTTAAAATCCAAAGAGGAATTAGAAGAGAAAAAAAAATAAAGAAGATATATTAAATAAATTCTGTAATGTGCCAGGCTTACTACCTGTCTCATGATACTTCTTCATAGATTAAGTAATAAGCATCTGCTTATCTACAGTTGCCAGGCTTTTTAGTTTCCATTTATCAGGTCCTCTATTTCTTCTGACTCTCCTTCATGCTCCTACAATGTCCCTCCTGTGCTTCCTAGTAGCTGTAGCATTTCACAAATAACACAGGCAGATGACAAACTACAAACTGTCCTCTTCTGCATGTATTGTTCTAATCTATTTCTCAGTAGAATAGCAGTACTGAACTGTACTAACCTCTATCCATTAAAACAAAGTTTGTTATATTTACTTCTGGATGCTGTTATCCTGTTTGGCTCTTAACATCCCTGTTTCATTTGATTGCAACAGAAAAGCTTTGTCATGTGTAGGAGTTGGCTGCCTTAAGCAAATGACAGGTAGACAATCTAAATTTAAGCCACTCACTATTACTGCAATGTCTACTCCCTAAATAAGGCCTGAAGTGAGAAGGTGATTACACAGACAAAGAACTGATCTATCTTGACTAACGTAGAGGTCAATATACTCAGCTTGTGAAGCTGCACAACTCATCTTCAATAGGCCCCAGGCATAGGACCATGCTGGAACCACCTGAAGTAGCAGGATCATAACAGAATTTTCTCGAGAAACCAAGCTGTACAGGGCCATCAGGACTCTCAGCTTCTTCATAGCAACAGAAAAATTTGGAGCTTCTTGACAAGCTTTGTGAATGCTAGCACAACTTTAAAGGATGTGACTGCAAGCAACCAGGTAATCAAGGCTGACCTACATACTTAAATCCAAACCTGACCTGATGGCCCAGTGCTATCCCAAGGCAGAAAATGGTTTGGGGGTCTCTGAGATCTACATAATTAAGTCTCTGAGTTCTTTGCTCTACAGGTCTTTTAAGGGAAATAAGGATTCTGGTATTCTGAAACATGGCCTTAAATTGTGCATCCTTTGTCTACAAACTGTCTGTAAATGAAATGATAACCAGGGATATGGTACTTCATATTTCATAGAGTCAGGATTCACTGTTGAAATCGAAGTCTTGTGCCTACAACTGTATTTGCCAGTATATTTGAGCCAATTGAGATTGGCAGCAACTCAAGGAATCACATTTGTATATTGGAATACAGACATTGTTTGTGGGACATAATGACCAGGTTTAGAAGACAATTCACATAATTTAGTCTCCTAGGTCTTTCAAGCAGGCAAAAGCTCAACTGCACCAAGGGTTTCTAAAGGATCTGTGGTTTGTTTTTGTCACTGTTCATCAGCAACATGACAGAACCCAGCAAATTGACAAGAATGACAGACTATTCTGATTGTAAAATTTAGATAATGCATATTGCTTTGGAAAGAAATTGGTAAATATATTTTTGATTAAACAGAGACCAAATAATTTTTAATCTTCTAAATACTAATCAGGCCATTTTCAGTATTTTCATAAACACATGGGTTGCATTTTTGTCTATTTAAAACTGTGTTTAGTGTTCTATGCAGAACACTGGAAAGCAGTCGTGCTTTCCTTCCTGCACGATGAACAAGGTGCCTGTGTCACCAGGCTGATTCACAGTAAAACCATGAACCTCATTGCCAACACAGTGAAGTCAAACACGCCCTTAGAGTTCTACTGCCAACACCTCTCACCAGTATTGGGCAGCAAAGAGGAACAGAATGACCCTCATTTACCTTTCTACCCCTTGGGTTAGATCAGACACAGAAGCCAAACAAAGGCAGGGTACTCTATACCCAATTAGGGCATTTAGTCACCCAAATGTACATTTGCATTGACCCCAAGAAGATTGTATTTCTTATGCCATGGCTCACAATTACACTTGCAAATGCCAATAATGGGAGTGGGACTGTGACTAACAGTCACATGACTAATTTATTGAGAAATATTACACATGAATACACTTATAGAAATATTTCCAAACTGCCTCTTAAGCGGGCAGTACCATCAATACTCCTAAATTATAAGTCTGAATCACTATCTGTCTTTCCTCTTTTGTGTCTCCTGTTGCCTGAGTGAGTTACATGTGGACAGTTCCTACTGTCCTGAGTGAAATTACTCCATATTTTGCATTATTTCTTATCCATAGATTAAATTTGTGAACTTGAACTTGCATTTTCAAATAAATCCAAGAACAAGCACCTAAATTCTAATGGGTCTTTTCATGGAAACTTTAGCAGATCATATTTTTAAACCACTGGATATATTAAAATCCAATTTATAACAGAAAAAAAAAAAAAAAGCAGCAGTGTTCCTATTGCTTCATTATTTCTACAAAAATAATCTTTCCCAGCACTGATTGCATAAACCGTGCCAGATTTAACTGAAGACAGAAGACAGTAAGTTTCTTTTAGAGCTGATTTCAAGCAGGCAAATCAAATATATAAACAAAACAAGTATCTTAAGTAGGTAAGAAACTGAAAATCACCCTAATTCTGCTTTTGGGTGTGTGAGCACAAAACTTGTTCTGTCATTTGTTTCTCATTAGTACTAGATGAACACAAAACCTTAAATTGCAATTACACACAAAAATTACAATCAATGTAAGAATCTTATTCTGGATTATGTTTTAACTTCAGAAATTACAAACAAGTAGATTTTGCAGAGAGGAAGATTCCATTCATACTGAACATGATGTCTTTGTTGTTATATTCACATTTTTCCCCTTTTGCTTTTGTGAAACGCTACTAATTTTAAGATACAGGCACAACAGGCATTCTGATAACATTTTTTCGTGTCTGAAAAAAACCTTAAGTCATGGTAAATATTGACATTAATCACCATCTTGGATGTCTCTACTGGAGACTGGGACAGTCAACAGTTGACATGACTGTGATATTGAAAACAGTAAATTGTAAGACTGAACACATACTGAATCTGAAGACAAAAAGATGTGAAAGTGTAACAGCTCTGTGCAATTAAGAAAAATCCCTTCATGTCTGTGCTCATAGAGAATAGCTAATATTCTATGCTTTACCCCCCACCCCCACTTCTTTCTCAAGGAATCAAAGGGAAACTTGTTTGAGGTAGCTTAACTTGGACTTTAGCACAGCTTCAGAAGTTTAGCCTTCCTGTCTGTTTACTCCACTAAGCAAATGTTTTCCACTTAAGCAGCAGATTAATCTAATTAAATTAATTTAATCCATTCTATATCCCTAAGGTAGAAAACAACCACACTTTCATTTATTTATAGGTTATTTTTCCTAGATTCTGAAACTACTGGCAAAAAATTGCAGTGGAATTAATTTTGAAGACACATCTGATTTATGTTACCCCTTGCAGCAAAACCATCCCCTTTCCATGGTTAAGATGGCTTCTCTAATACCTCCCATCTGCAAGGGAAAGGGACTGCATTTTTTCCTTTTTAAGGGAAAGTGTTGTTTCCAGCAATCTCTCACTTTTACATAATGGGATTATTTAAAAAAAATATTATTAGAACTATCATGAATACTTCCCTTTTGAAGGCTCTCACAAACTTTTGAACATGCTTCCCTGTATAAAAGTTCATAATGTACTATAATTAAATTAATACTGTGAGGATTTTCTGTTCCTTTGAGAAAGGAAACAAAATATGTACTGAGTTACACTCTGAAACTAGGTTAACATTATGCCAATTATAAATACTTTTGCTCTGATTATTGACATGGGTAACTGTGGTTCATTTGGGTGTCCCACTGCTTTTTTTCCTCATGTAATTTAGATAATGCTCCTATCTCCTCAGTTTCTTTTTTTTTTTTTTTTGTCACAGATTGCCTGTAGAAAAGTGTGAAGCCAATTTAGATGTTAGATTACCCTCAAATCATCACGAAAATCAAAACACAGTGTTAAAAGTGTAGAGCTGTTCATTTTAAGGTCTCTAGCTAAGACCACAGCTTAAACTAAAAAGAGAAAACCTCTCATTTTTGTGTTGCTATTTGTGGGCCTCTTAAAGTGCTATCCTTAGGTTTCAATTAATTCATAATTAACAGAATAAATTAACAGGGCTTGATTTGTCAGTTACATCAACTCCAGCTTTAAGTAGTTTGACCAAGTACAGTTGTTTTAACCCTCCTAAAATTTTGTCCAATAATCAACACAGAAATGGGCATCCTTTTTGTGTTTCAGTTTATTACCCTTGAGGTGATGCTATGTAATGGTAATCTTTAGACCCGAAAGTGATGTTTTGCATAGCCCTTGATCACAGTAAAGCAGACTGGTGGAACCTGACTCGAACTAATGGCTCAAGACATGGATTGGAAATGCAAGAGATTGCTTTGTTGACTGTCAGTATCTATCTAATACTTCTGCGGAATGAAGAAAAATTTCCCATTCACTCACAACTGTTATCACTTTGAGTATATAACGTACCTTAAATTTCAGCTATAAACAATAGAGTTACAACCACATTGTAATTCATGCACAAAATATTAGCATTTTTCCATAAATATGTTTCAAATTTCATCTTGCGCACTGCAGTCTGGAGGGTATATATACTCTCTAGATCTCATTTTAAATTAAAAATATGCACATTTTCATTTTTATCTAGCTGAGCTGTTTGCCCACACTAACATTCATGCTCAGATCAGCTGAAGTAATTTGTCAATTTACATTAAATTCATTATTTGCAGTTCATTTGTTTTTAAAGGAATAAAACTGCTTTTTCCTCAAAAATGTTTCTTAAAAGGTAATTTTTATAAAGTGCCAATCTTATTTTTCAGGCTCCTAAATGATTTTACAGTAGTCCTTATTTGATAAAAAAGTAAAAAAAACCCTAGCTTCTTACATGTAATTAAATATTACACACTCACACAATTTTTCAGGAAAAAAAGCCACCTTTGTTTGAAAATGCTGCACTTCAGTTTCATCCTCACTTCTAGCCAAGTTCCCTCTCAATGTGAACGTTGGTCACAATTCACTTCAGATACTCTGAAACAGAAAGTAGCAACAAAAAAATATGTTCAGAACCTGTTAGAGTTAATAACAGTTTACAGCACTGTAAAAGATAAGAAAACCTTCAGTTTGAAACCATGACTGTATTATTTTTCTGGCTTTTCAAAATGTGACATTTGATATTAATTATTTGGTTACTAACAGCAATGTTTTTGCATCTGCAAATTAGAAAAAAATCCTTGCTTTTAGAAGAATAACAGCTAAATATTGAAAGATAAAAGCATTGTTTAAAGCTGCAAATTTCTTTTGCATAGCTATTAGTCACTGTTTATGACCATTCCTTCAACTCTAAATTGACAATTTCAACATAATAATGAAATTGTCTTCTTTTGTCTAAAATATTCCATACAATTCTGTGAATTTTTTAAAAAAATACATGGTTGTTTTCCTTTCAGATATGGACAAATTTAGTGCATTCAATCATTTGCTGATTCACAGATGTCTCTCACCTACTCTATCCTGTATCTCCACTTTACAGTTAGCAAAGATTTCTCTTATCAGCTCTCTTGCCCAGTTGCCAAAAATACAAGCAAATGAAACTCCTTTAATTTCAGTGTGTCATAACTCCAGTGCCTGTTGGAAAAAGCTACAGCAACAGTTTCCGATGTGTGAACATTAAACAAAGATGCCAAATACATTTTGTGCTGTTTACAAGAAATAAATTAGAAACAAGAGTCCAGAGGTGTGAACTGGTACAGTTTGTACTGTAGCAGTATTTTTCCTGTTAGAATTTGTATATTAGTAGTATGTATTTTAGAGTTTTAATCAAAATCTCTGAACAACTTCCCTCAGCTAGAAAAGATAAAGAAATAGGAAAGTATATGGAAGAGATACTATATTTTAAGACTAGTCAGTCTTTTTAGTCAGTCTGAAGGAGCTCCAAAGAACCCAAGAGGATCAAGTGATTACTAATTCATGAGAAGTCTGAAGGGTCAGGTCTTTCTTGATAAGTAACGCTTACTCAAAGCTCTTTCTTAAGTACATATGCAATAATAGAATTTCACTGCAGAGAAGTAGGGAGAGGATCCTTACTTGCTTTGTATATTTAAATAATCGGTCTGAGTGGATGTGGACATCTTAATTTCATGCCATCACTCTTTCATTTACTTTGTATGCTTTCTTACCCGTAGACAACAAATAGATGTCACCTGAGTAAAAGAGGCATCCAGTAGTGATCAGATTCCCTTCTTCGCTAAATTTAGTAGACAAAATGATACCTATTACTCTGGTTGGCTGTTCTGCCAGGTTTCTGCACTTGGGATGCCAAGGAAAGGAAGAGGCAGAATATAACTGAATTGAAATGGGAGCAAGAGTACTGGTATGCTGCTAGTGAGGCAGCTTTGGGATCCCATCCTTCCCAGCAATCAGATTAGCAGCTGTGGATCAGAAACTCTGCAGAGGTGATGCACCTGCCAGAGTCACAGGAAAGAATTTTGTTATCATTTCTCTCTCTCTCTTCAATAAAGTAAGATAAGGGGGACGACATAATACAAACAGTCATCTCCATTTTCTAGTCTCAGGACTATGCCTAATCAGTACTGTCAGCCTTAGGCACGCACAAATATTGAGACTGGCTTAAACTGAAACACACTACACAAAAGTCTAAGACAAGAATTTTGTTTTTCTTGCCTTCAGTTTGATTTTACACTGCCAAGTCTTTCTCTGAAGACAGAAATTTATTTGTTTAAATAAAAGCTGAGACTTTTTCCACTTAACAAGTAGACTCAGAAATACAGCTTTAAAGGGGGTATAAATCCCTACAGAGGAGTAACAACTCACAGGAGTAGCATCAGGTAAAATTCTTGTGCAGTTTTCTTTCTAAATTTCTTTGGATATCCCAGAGGGCAGGATATCATATCTGATATTTCACTTGCTAGAAAGCTAGCTTCACAGTACACATTTAAATTTGTTTTGAGAAGCAGTACAAAGTTCACCCTGTTTCAGTCTGCTGAGTAATAGTTCTAAAACAGCGTATGGAAAACACAAAGGACTCCAGAGCTGTGTGCAGTACTCCAGGTAGGGTCTCATGAGAGTGGGCAGAGGGGTACTCTAAGGAAGGGATGGGGCAGGGGTTGATAGTCAGATGGTATGCAAAGGCTTCTTTACATTGTGTCACAGTAAAGAGACCTTGAAGTGACTCAAATTTATTATTGCACAATTTCAAGAATGTTTTACATCCCCAGAATTTACCAGTGGAAAAGGGGAGTGTAGTGCATATGAGAACTGAAGCCCCAGAGTTCTTCAGTTCTACGACTTTACATTTCTTGTTCCTTCTATTTTTGAAATACAGCACGTATTATTATAGATAGTTACATCTGCATATTACAAGCAATTACTGGGCAAAGTGCTTTTTTTTGTCAAAGTCATTGGCAAAACTTACATTATCTTCTAAGCAAACAAGCTGAGATCAGATCATTGTGTGCACTGTAAAAGTGATGCATGCTGTAAAAAAAGAAAGATGGAAACAGCATTAATTTACAACATGTGCTCTTAAGAAAAAAAAAAAAGAAGAGCACAACTCAAAGATTCATATTAATATAATGAAATCTGACTTTCCGTCAAAGAACATATTAAAAACTTTACATATCTATCCTTGGCACTAAAATTTGGTAAAATACTTTATTTATCTCAGCTGTAATCTATGCTGTTATGGACTGTCTAAGGCTTATTGTTGTGTGTGTGCACATCATCCAGAACCTTAAAACATCTTTCTACACTCGACAATTGACTACAAGGAGGTTATTAGCAAATGCCATGACACAAGGTACATGTGCCCCTATCTAATTCATCTAGGAAGTTTTAACAGTTCCTGAACAGCCTAAGAGCATTGCCCAATCATGCTGACCTGGGGTCTCTACAGTCTTTTTAAGGTATAAATTACAACTTTTAAGGGTATACTTGAATCATGGATAGTAAAGATGACTTTACAGCTACCTGTTGGCTTGAGAATAGTGCTTCACTCAGAAGGTTTGTAGCCTACTAAGACAGTATGTTTTTGTTTGTATTATCCCCTCCTGTGTAGTACTAACTTCGTTTTAACAGTAAAATTTGAACACCACACATACAATTAGTTTCTATCAAGAATGAAAGTTCTTTTATTCAAGGTCACATTATAAAAAAAATCCATGAAGCAAGATGAACTGTGATGAACAAAGCTCTATTGTTTCAGGTTTTTTTCTCCTAATTTTGGGTCAAATTATACTTTTCTTAATCTAGAAATTTAAAGCATTTGAGAAAAACTAGTTATTTTTTTTTTCTATTAATTAATAGTTGTTCCTCCACACTTACTGAAATTCACTTTTAGCCAAATTAACAACAGTTATCTACTCAAATAAATATAAAATATAATGAAGCACTGTTTTAGAATTTCACCAAAGAGTTCCCAGTTAGTTCAGGAAAATTAAACAGGAATGATGTAATGAGTGTGGCATGAAGAACTCTAAGATAATATTGAGGGGGCTTTTGGTTGTTTTTTAAACATCCACTACAACAAAAGTCCTGGTAAAGCCATAATATAAGAAGTTCCATCTAAATATAAGGAGGAACTTCTTTACTTTAAGGATGGCAGACTACTGCAACAGGCTGCCTGGGGAGGTGGTAAAATCTTCTCTGGAGACATTCAAAACCTTCTGGGACACATTCCTGTGCAACCTGCTTTAGGTGGACCCGCTTTGTCAGGGGGGATGGAGTAGATGATGTTCAGAGGTCCCTTCCAACCCCATATCACTCTGTGATTCTGTCTGATTTTGTGATTCCATTTGTCAGCTTGTCACTTATTTAGAGGAGTAAAGACAGCTTTCCATGTAAGTTTCTGATTTCTTATTTTAGAAATCACTAAGTTCATAAATCACCACAGTGGTTCTAGAAAACAGTAATTTGTGTTACATCATCCTACAGTGTTTAAATTTTTTTGAATGAACTGTGCATCATTCCCAATTTTAATGTTTGTCATATGTCACATCTTGCCTATGGCTCTACAAGCTGAAAGGCTTGATCTCTCAATCTTCTTGATACTTGTAGTTAAGTTTGAAAGATGTGTCTCTAACCTTCGGGTTATCTTCCTGAGGAAAGAGAGTATATGCATAAAATATACATTCATGTGGATAAATTCAGTACTTGAATAGATTTGAAGATAGAAGATAGAAACAATCCTCATGAGGCCAACAGATGCAGTTCAGAAAATTATGCAGGTTTCTTCCTGTCTTTAGTAGATGCAACAGATTAAAAGGCAAATGTGAGGCGATAAAAGAGCAGAGACAAAGCTGAGACAAATACAAGCTGTGACTTTTCTAACTAAAGCTTATTTGGTACCTGTGAAGTAGAAGAGGTTTTAGGAGAGGATGGTGGAGAAGGAAGGGAGAAGAGTGGGGGGAAGAAAAGGTAGCAGCACAATACAGGGATACCAGCATGAGGAAGGGAATGGGAGACTACAATAGACTGTAAAGCCAGGCTGGATCAGTTGTATCAAATATCTACATCTATACACACTCACTTAAAAAGACACCTACCTAGCTCTAGATGTGTTTATATTTTAAAGGAAAGCTATGTAAATAAATGAAAAGTCTCACCAAATCTAGGAAGTAAAGAATATCATCCATCATCCATCCTCAGAAAGCATTTTCCTCCTGGGGATAAACAATAGACTGAGATTTGCAGCATCCTCTGAATCAACAATTTTTAATCATTTCCAGTTAAGGTGAATAGGAGTGCAGAGAGGTTTTTTCAGTTCCCTCCCAAAGTTTACAGCAGCTTTGGCTGAAGGAGACCAGCTGAGAATTAATCACTGGAGAATATCTGATAACAGATGATGCTCAGTGAACACTCTGAGTTCACTGAGACAGAGGCTTACCTACGCTTATGGATATATTTTAAAGCATAAAATAGTTTTGCCTATGATTATTATTAAATTCAGGCTATTATTAAGCGAGATAGATCAGTTTCAAGATTTTATTAATTTAATTTCTGTACAGAAAAGTCAGCTGTGTCTATGCTTTGTTATTCATGTTTTGAAAATCTTATCAATTGTCCAAATAAGCAAGGGAAAGTTGAAGTACTATATCTCCAGTCAATGGTGGTCCTATGAAGAAGTGTTTCAAAGATTCACTTGTCATAACTAGAACTGAAGTTCTATTTTGTGGCAAATTTCAATGTTTGCTGTTTGCTTTCAGTCTGCAATAAAATAAACGTTAAATTCAAATTTAAATCTGCAAATCAAAGCAACCTGGGATTAGGCAGCATGGAATGCAGGTATTTGTCAGTGAATCACTAAATGCTGAAACTGCTTAGCACCTCTCAGTATAGAAATTAAATTTTTGTCATACTTCTCCTGACATTCATTTGATTGCCCTCTTTCTCACGCTGTATTGTGTCAAAAGGTGCTAGAGTTGTGGTTTCATACATTTGAGAGAAGGGCTGCACAAATAACTTTATGCCAGCTGAAGCATCCTCTCATGCTTTCTTCCTGCTGGGCTAACAGTGTTCTCTCTGCAACAAATTGGATCAGCACATGCATCTAGCTGGGAAAAATTCTTTTACAAGATTTTATTTATTTAAAAAAAAAAAGAGGAGGCAAGTGGAGGAAAGCAGCATATGTGAACACTATCATTAAAGAAACACTCTCAGAAAAAGGTGCTTAACTTGATTCAATAAGGCGTAGTCTCAGTTTTTGAGTGAATATTTAAATATGATACAGTAACAGGTGTAAGTCTTGTTCAAGTCACTGCAGAATCACATCCAGCATCTAATCAGCTCAGCAAGTCAAAGAGTTTAAACAGACTAGAGTTATGCCCTATATGAAAGCAGACAATACCTTCCGCTTTTAGTACCCATAAAATTAGCATTATCAATTTCCAATGTATTGGGAGCTTCCTGGCTTCTGTTCCCCCTTCCTCAGCTTTTGAAAGAAATCTTGAGTTCCTATAGCTGAATAACTACTTAAAGATCTCAGAAAGCTGAATTAAAACAGTCCCTATGTGCCAAAACAGAAGTCTATAATGATGCTCCAGATCTGTTTTCGTAAATATAACAGCTCTGATACTTTCTTCTTTTGAGCATGCTTTTAATATATTATATCCCAGCGATTGTTTACTCACCTTCTGCCTTTGATAAGGATAAATTATCAGCATCTTCCAGAGGTAGAAAGAGTTGGAAAAACATTAAATGAGACAATCAATGCTAGCTATTTTTCAAGATTATTTTCACTTCTTATTTTATCTTTACTTTCTTCCAATGGCTTCAGATGAAAATATAACAATAGCATAACATATTTATAACAGTGCATTTGTTAACTATTTACACTCCAACAGAAATGTATAACTATTTACTACTCCAGCAGAAATTAGAGCATATAACAGAAATATTCAATGCAGTAATAGTTGATTTCAGATTTCAATTAATCCAGGTAAAACTAGGATCAAGAGCTTGGAAATTTCCTCTTTTAAACAAAAAAGAATGCATTGATGTATCCATGATTTTGTTTTGTTCTCATTATGGAAAAGATTCTTGAGAATCTCTCAGGCACAGATGTAGCAGCCAGAAGTGATTCTAACAGTAATTAAGCGCAAGTTAAATGTAATTGAAGCACAGTGGATTTTCAACAGAAAAACACCTCCCAAGATTCCCCATTGACACTAAGGAAAAAAATATTAGCCTTGCTATTCTGTGATGCACACCATACACAAATCAAATAAGTGCATAAGAGTGATCTGTAACCCCCCAACCTATGCTGTATTGTAGTGTCTATAATATCAGTTGATTACCATTGCATCCAAAAACCCAAATGAGACTAGGTCCCTGTAGGTCTATGCAAAACACAAATTTGTAATATGAAGCACATATGATGAAGCACAAGCTGACTTGATCACCAAGATCAAATGAATTAGCTTTTATAAAACTTTATGAAGTATTTACCTGAAGGTGGGACAACATACCCAAAGTTAAAGCAGAAGAAATGAACAGAATGGGGCTACACAGGTGCACTGTGATCTGGCATAGGGCCTTCATAATCTACCAGTGACCTTCTTTTCCTGTACAGGGTCCTCACCATCGTTTTCACCCCCATTAATCAGAATATTCACATCTATCAACTCAGGAAATTGTATCTGGAAAAAGTTATTAATAAAAAAAAAAAAATTGGACAGATGAACTCGAGGAAATTGTGATCTGTTTGTGGTTATTCCATAAGTAGAAAAGAGGGACTAAAATCATTCACTATAAAACTCCTGCCAGATTATTCGCTCTGCTGCACTGAACACTCATAAGCACATTCAACTATTAAATTAGCGCTGCTAAGCTGTGCTATTTGTGTTGGCTATTTTTATACACAGCAGGCAATAATCATTGCTTAATGAGAGACTAGGTCTTAACACCAGGTGTGATTTTTGTTGTTAGGAGATATATTTTTCTACTTTTCATAATTTTCATCCTGTTTTCATTCAGTACCACCTATTTCTGTCCTGAGGGATGCATGTTGAATGCCAATTCCAAGGCTTAGCATGGTGCATAGTACTTGATTTGCACTGGTTGTCATAAAATGTAACACACAGCATTCTGTGAAGATGTGCAATGAAAGTGTGACTTCTGTTATGTTCCTTGCATTAGAGATCACTTTTAATTTGCAGCCTTTTCTATTATACTTCACCTGTTTCCTTTGTCAAGAAAAGCGAAGCTCTGTTTAAAATGTTGGTTTGTCAAAAATCCACCTGTAACTATGAAAAAAATGTATATACAGTATTTACTGTCAGAACACCACACAGCAGAAACAAACATTTTTTCCAATACCAATGAAAAACATTCAGCATATAAACAAAGAGATTAATTACATGCTGTAAATGGCTGACTTTCTGGTTTGCTATTCAACCAGAAAGAATGTTCTAAAATCTTAACAAAAATCAAGGAAAAAAATCCCTAAGTTCTGCACACTTTACAAGAGAAAGCCCAGTTTTGAGACAGTTGCAGATGGACATAAACTCCTGCTACAGGCATTTTTGGGCAAAAAGCAAATAAACAAACAAAACTATACTGTGTTTGACAGATTTTTTTTTTAAGACTTAATGAACATAAGTACAAACAGATCAAGCAAAAACTTGCATTCTTTCTCTCAACAAAATATAAGCAGATCCAGTTTGTTTCATGCAAGAGTTTTAGATTTTTTTTTAGTCCAACCTCAAGCAAATACACAGCACAGGTCTAAGTATAAAATGGTTATAAAACACCATTATCAAAGACAAATATGAAACAATTTGGGAATGTCACTTCACCTGTAGATTATAATTTTCAAACTAGTCTAGAGTAGAAATTATGTAAAATCGACATCACCTTTAGCTATTTAAAATAGATTTAAAAAAATATTTCTAAATTGAAAATGAGTCAGGAAGTTAAAGCAGCAAGTATGTGGGAATACCCTCAGATTTACAGAATATCTCTTGGTTTTTGGGTTGCCTTTGGGGGCACCAGAGGTTAACTTGGGCTGTAAATAGGAAATTTCAAAAATACTGAAAATGGAATTCAAAAGCATATGTATGACTTGAATGTTTGAAAACACTACTCTAAAAAAGCAATTATAGTTCAAACTAGCAGCTTATATACTTCTTCTGTTTCCATCTTCAGGAATCATTTCACTATTGCAAGGCAATAGGATGCAGAGTATTCACATTTTTATATGTCCTGTGATACAAATACTAATGCTAAAGAAATCTGAATTACTATTTTATGTCTTACATGGGCCAAAGGTGTTTTTTGTTACTGGTTTTATTTTGTTTCTTTATAGTGGTATTTATTACTGTTACAACATTGAAATCTCCACAAGTCTCCTGGCCTCCTGACGTCAGCTTCAGAGTACTGACAACCTTAGAAATGTGAGAAAAGTCACAAATAGCTCTGTGTTAATTTTTTTTTTATACAAAACTTAGCAAGGTTAGTTATGGTGAATATTACTAAATATTACTGTGTTTTTCTAAGTACTGTTTGCGAGATGCAATGATGTTCTGAATTGAATTCCCTGGTGACGATTTGGTCTCATTCTGCTCTATGTATCTTTCTAGTCTTGTGGAAACTCCATTTTAGTTAACATCAGAATCTGTACCCAAGTAAGTATTTTTCCTGGTTTACAAATGTAAAGCAAGGCAAAGGACTTCATCAGTACTACATCAGGAAACTTCAGCTTTATCAATTTGCTTTGACAACATACTCTGATTTACTTTCATAACCAAAGTACTATGGATTCATCTTTTTATTGCACACTAATTTCACATTCCTCTTATGGGATGTAATTACCATCCATGTAGCTCTTAAAACCCATAGCAAACTATGTACTTATGGAATAACCAGAAACTATTAACAGTCATTTAAATTAACTGTCTTGTTGTGTAACCAAAATTTCACAGCATTCAGAAACAGCAAGTAGAAACAAGGTCTCAGGCCAAAAAGAAAAGTAATCATATGATTGAAAAATACCTGCTACTTGACATTGCAACATACCTATTCCTATGCTATCCCCCACAACCATGTTTTTAAAGTTTGCTTTTAACTCCTAAGTCTTCAGGAAACCGCAGAATTTGTGTAGAGGTACTCATATATTGTATACATTTTGCACTGGGTGGGGGAAAAACCAACACATTTTGCTTTTCCCCAGAAGCAAAATCTTTGTGCTATGTTAGTAGCACACATTCACCCAGCCCAGATAACTGTCACTACTGAAAAAAAGGAAAGTGACCCAACAATGCCTGAACATGGCTCCTTCAGATCAGTCTGTTGTCCAGCTGAAAGGAGTAAGTAAAGGCACATTTGTTGAGGAAATGCTCACATTTCTCTTCTATATATTGACACTTATTCTTTGCAGTCCAGAGCAACATATGAATATATCCCCTTTTGACAAATGGTAGTTTAATGTATAAAGGATTACTCTACAAAACTTTCACCTACTCATCCAAATTTTAAATATGGCTTATTGACAACACCTTCTACTGCTATATATAAATCACCCAGAGCTAGTGAAGACACATGGTTGTGTCAAAAGTAATGTATCTCATCAGCAACATATTATGTATTTCCATGTATCTGTGAAAATTAAAACAAAGAGAATAACCAAATTCTCACTTTTAATTGTTTTCTTTTAGGTCTGCACAAAGAAATGATGAATCAGAAGTAATTCATCACTTGGCTTCAGATTGATATATGGAGCACTTCTTTTTGTTTATTTTTCTACCCAGAGAGATGTTCAAATCTCCATTCTTAGATATTTTTGAGGCTCAGCTAGACAAAGCCACAGCTGTGCTAATCTACCATTGATGACAGTCCTGTATTGAGCATATGATTGGACCTTCATAGGTCCCTTCCAGCCAACGCTTCTGCAATTCTACATTATGAAATTGAAGTCATATGTGAACTGGAAGGTAACAGCACATTTCTTATGCTCTTTTTTCTAGTGTAGGCTGATTTTCATCTCTAAACACCTTGTCCATACTAAGATTTCTCTTCTCATGTTTGTCAAGGCCTGATCTTGACCTGACTCAAACAGAAGTGTTACCCTTAGAAACTAAGCAGAGTTGCTAGGTTGGACCTCTAATGATAATCAATACTTAAATCCAACTGCCAACTCAGTTTTGGTTCTCTATTATTAATATAGCCATAATACCAAGCAAGTGTATCTAGATATTAGTGTGTCCCCTGTGCATGGAATGCACAGACGCAGTATCAGGTGCTGCCCAAACACCCAACAAAAAGGTGGCCCTTTGGCATAATTTCCCAGAAATTCCTTGAATATGAGATTTCTTTAAAATAATTAAATAAATAGATAATTGCATCATGCATTTCTGACAAAAGTTATTTACTGAGCTGCCATGAGTAGTAGCATTACAAAGTGAAATTCAGTCAGTGAAAGTCCAAGGGAGGGACAAAAGCAAATAAACATAAGGAATTTTCTCTTTTTTTTTTGAGGCAAACTCAGCAGAAGGAGAGGGGGACCGTAACAGAAATGAGTGAAAGTGGAGTAGCCTGGCTGGGCTGCCCTTTAGAAGCTCAAGTATTTAAAGTGTGGCAGTTGCATTGATTTCCTATGTCTACCATACTGTATTTCTCCCACAGTGACAAATAAGAGATAGGTTGATTCATGAGAGCCACTATTTGCATGTTAAGTTTATTGGCTTTCTCTGCTACAGCTTCTGTCACTAATGCTCAACAAAGATCTTTTCACAATGTATTCTCCTTATTGTGTTCTCCACGTGAAACGTAAAATACAGAAATTACATATAGCCATACATTTCCTTTCTCTACCTTTACTACATTCTAATTTTAATGCTTTACCTCTGAAAATTTGTGAAAATAATGCCCTTAATTTTGAGAAAAGTAATGTAACTCTGGGTTTGCTAATGCACCTTGTTCTGTCAACATTCCTCTTCCCTGTACTGGAGAACCAGTTCTTGATTTTCTCCTTTCTGTGATAAAACATTGGTTTTCCTCATGGGAATAATCTCTGAATAGGCTCTTCCTTTCTTCTCTTTGTCTTTTTGTTCTTGTCCCAGTAGGACATAATATGCACCACGTATAATATAACACCAGCCAGGCAGTGTCTTCTTTTACAAGCCTCATGTAAGGTTTGTAAAATGCTTAAAAAATTAAAAGCTGCAGGACACACTTCTCTAGTCACATAAGTCTACATGTGTAATGTACTGATATGTAGCTGCTGAATGTTACATCTCTCTGAGGTACACTGCAGGTACCATCTTGAGATGTCTCATATCATATACAATTTGCCACAGAGGGGGGCTGGACCCAAATCAGAGGCGTCATCAACATAGCTAGGGCAATATGAACTACTTGGCACAGGACTGCAGGGAGTGTGTGTATTAGTTGTGCCTTGCAACAGGCCACCACAGAAAGCCTTTGAAGACTGCAGAACAGTGGAAGGGTGCACAAGTGTGCCTTAAGCCATCACTTCCAGGCACAGCTTTAGACTGCCAGCATAACAGAGGATTCTCTGTTGGCTTTCCAGATTTTTCTTACAACACCAGGCAGTAGAAAACATTTTTCTGAGGTCTCAGCTTACTCAGCTCCTTTGAGTAAGCTGTTGCCCACGTGGCTGTGGGGCTCTGGGACTATGGTGTAGGCTTTGCTTGCTCCCTGGTTCTGTAAGAAGTTTTTGACTCATATAACTTGACCCACTGTTTTCATATTGCCTGTAACATATGTTTACAGCCATTAGGTCTGACTCTTCTTCTCAACTATTGCCAAGGCAAAGGGCATAAAATTGACCTTCTATGACAAGCTTTTGCAAACCTTTCTCTGTCAGCTCAACAGCATATTGATGGAAGTCATGCAAGTGTTCAAATATATGTTTATTGTATTGCTTCTTTGTAGGACAGGAGCTCCTACTAGAGCTTTTTCACGTATCACATTTCAATTTTTTCCTAATTTTCATTTCAGTGTTTTCTTTATAAACACCCTCATTTTCCTACCTATATGAAAAAAGCATCTATGTGCTCATTGTACAGTGCTAAAATTCGTATGAAAATAATTAAGTACAAGTTTCTCTGTTTTTTTTCTAACTGCATTTAATTTTTTGAACTATTATTAACTATCATAACTTGCATTAACAGTTCCAGCAGTTCAAACCACCTATCTGGTTGATATCTACTGCTACTGTCCATCATTTGAAGTATCTAAGGCACTACAAAAAGATAATAAAGATCAGAAATATTTCCTATAGCAAACTGTTCTAAGTAAAATCAACTGTGAGTTAAATAATCAAATGTTCTACTTCATTTAGTTCTTCATAGAATTAATTTTATAACTTAAGAAAGTATTCTTTCCACAAGATATAAAAAGCAATAGAAATTATAAGAACGTTATGCATATGATTATAACGATGGCATTCAGCTGCCTAAATATATGCATTAATGTTATTTTAGATCCTCTAAGAAGTGTAAGACATGCATATTGTGACAGTATGCATAGTTGAGGGCCTCCAACCTTCCAGAGGAGCACTTCTAGTCCAGATGTAATTGTGTGGTGCTTCAAAGGCAATGCTAGTCCAATATATTTTTCCAGCTAAATCACTCCCTAAAAATCTAATTGTTTTTAAAGGTATATATAATCAATAACATTACAATTTGGAAATAAATAGAATATTCTACAAACATAATTAAAATTCAAAAATTTCAACATTTTAACCTAGCTTGTGACAGAAAACAACTGAAATGTCTCTATATTCCTTTGTGGAACAAAAATCCAACATTTGGCTCTCCCTGTCACCATATTTATATTATTACGCCACCTAAGGTAGAGTCATTAATGAAGCATAGACTGTACACTGAGATTCCTGTCTCTGTCACTAAATAATTTCCTTTTAAATCACTCTCCTTACAAAATGCTTAAGACTCTTATGTTGAATCCTTATCTTTCACTCATTTGACATTGTAATGCATAAAGATTTATGTTAATGAAAAAAAAATTACATATTCATGGCTTTGTAGTGTTAGAGCTGCAGAGAAACTTCAGAAGCTTTTCAAAGAGTACACTGATTTTTGTGTACATTCCACATGAGTTTCCTTTTTGGCAATATTAAATGTTTTTAGCAATTATGGTAAGCTATCATTGCTTAGTGACATTTATGGGTTTATTCTGCTAAAAAGTTGCAGACAGAAAATAATTTCAAACTTGACTCTAAAGCTTCATGCAGACACATAACAACTCCTGTATTCATTGGGGCTCTTAATAGAACTTAATTAATTGAATAGAACAATTACAAATCTTCATCAGAAATGTTCTCAATCCTCAAATAACATTCAACTAATGCTAATTATTTGAACTTTAGATCTCCAGTTTCCTGCTGAGCCAGATCATGACTTTGGAAGACATGAAAAATAGCAGCAGTGTCACTTAAGTATAAAAAGTATGAGATCAGAATTGGCCCATTTATCTAAAAACATTAAAGAGAAACTTTCAGTTTAAGAATTTCAGTTTTAGAAGTCTTTTACTCCACCCATGCATAAACCATAAGTAATTACCAGGGATAACAATAATACGCTGAATCTATTTACATTTTATAGGAAAAAAAAATCTTGGTATTAACGTTGCATAAAGTAAACATACTGCCACTATAAAACACAAGTTTATTTGAGGATATGCAAAACTCGTCTTAAGAACTGAGGTACTGAGGCACTCAAATTTATTTTATACAAATTTGTTGTTGTTTTTAAGATGGATTTTAGTAGTGCTGTAATAATTATTAGTTATGTTCTATCTAGATAGCCTATGGACAGAGCCAGGCTTGAGTTTACTACCAGAAACACTGCAAAGAATCCATTGCACAGAAATTTCCTATGCTTAACAGTCCTTAAGATCTCAAAAAAGATATAGGGATTATAGGCTATGTGGATCAGTAACATGATCAATTGTATCATAAGTGAAAACTTCACTGCTATTTTTGATTCTTCATGTTTTAGATTAATGTCGATTAAAAGCTTATTAAGTCATCTTCTGCATCCGCCAGGTTTTCAGTAAGTGGAAAATTCTCACCAGCATTACACTAATTAAGTACACTTGAAGTCAGCTGGTATAAATTGTGAACGTGGCACATAATGATTTGACTCAAACACATCTTGAGATTTAAATTCAGGGAAAATTCCATAATAGCCATTCCTACATTTTAATCAATTTTTCCCAAGCCTTTTTTTCTGTCAATTGCTAAGTTGCGGCTTAATTAAAGAGGATTAATTAATAAAAAATTAATCTGGAAATCCCTATTTAAATCTGGTGATGAAGAATTATGCATCTCCCCACTTACTTAATTTTCCTGGTAGATGACTACCTCAAAGAAAAACTTAACCAACTTACAGAACCCTTCCAAATTACAAAATCAACACAAATCTTCTTGCTTTTATCTGGAATGAGAATAACATTCTTCCCAAAGAAAGACTTACCTACCACTCAGTGTGAGAGTTTTCATAAAACCAGGAACTAAAATCCCACCACTAAATGGCTAGAATACACTGCTGGAAACAAAAAGTGCCCCCATTTACACTAGCTTGCTTGAAATACCAGCAATTTTTTTCAATTACTACACTCACTTTGCCAAACACCCATGAAATTCGACAAAAAATTTTGTTTCACCAATCCCATGTGAAATTTGGGAAACACAATGTGTAATAGTAGTCATGACAGAAAAATGCTAAAATGCACAAGGGTCTGTAGGAATTTTCTGATCAATGATAGACAGCAAAAACTAAGCAGAGACAGTATAAACCGTTGTTAAGTATATTAATCTCAAAATGAGATTACTTTGGTGATCTGGTAAATTTAGAGTATCCAAATAGACACTGATTTTGTTGCTTATTAAGCACTGAAATAGACTTTCTAGTTTATTAAGCTAAAAAGCATTCTGTTTATCTCAGAGTATCTCTTAGAGATACTAAAGTTAGTGGCCAATCACATACACATACACACAAAAAAAAAGGCAGCAAAAAAGCAAATACCAAATGAAGTGTTTAGAAAATGTCGCTGTCTTCAACCAACATTTTGACAAGGAAAAGCAGTACAAGAAAGATGAGAGGCCCAGACAAGCATGGGATGCCTGCAATATATGAAACACCACTGGTATGTTCTGATGGCCAGAGCATTTCACTCTAATAATGTTGAGAAAACAAAATTTAACAAGTGATAACCAGTAAATATATAATCAGAGAATGCTTAAATGACTTGGGATTTGGAAGGCAGTTACTTAAGGAATAAGTTAACTGTTTATGTAGTTGAGTTAAAAAGACGTGAAGAAGAGGGTATAGAATGACTTACTAGATGTCTTTGATAATAATCCAGCAGGTACCACACAAATAGTTTTGTTAGTACTGGCAAAACTAAATAAACCCTGAGAAGAAGTATGATTGGAAAAAGCAAACCTTGTGGTGGAAAATAAACATGCATGTCAAAATCAAGTACCAAGTTCACTCAGATTCCTGACAGAGTCTATAGCAATGAATTGGCAGCCTTATTGTTTATACTGCTCTAACTCATGTGTTACTTTAAAGGAAATTTTCTTTAGCTAATGCTGAGACCTGAGATCTCCATCTTACTGACATTCAGCTGTAGGAAAAGTGGCAGCTCATCCATTGTATACCTCATCCCAGCCTATATTCTACCACCAAGCTCTAGATGATAAAACAGATTACAATTCACCAAAGCAAATGTGTGGGGTTTTTTCTAGTAGTCGAATTAGATTGAAAACACACAAATTGGAGAAAAAGCTTTGAACACAAATTTCAGAATTCTAATTTTAAAATATACTAGAAATACAAAAAATTAACTCACAGTGAGACAAAATGTGGATTTCTATCCACAGCAGCAACTAATCCACACCAAGCAACTAATCCACATCAGGGTAAGGGAGGAAATAACACATTCTCACTTTCAGCCTTACCACAGACTTAAAATTTTCAAATCTTGTCCTGAGCTGGATTTTCAAAAATCTCCTGACACATTTGCTTCATGCTATTCAGATATTAATTACAGGCTTTGTAGGTTTTTGAAAGGCTTCCTTTATAAATTAGTGTAAATGCTAGGGACTTTGCAAAATTTGCTGGGATTCCTGAATGAGAGCAAATCTCAGATACAGAAATAAAAACCTGTGAAAGGTTACATGAGCTAAGGCTACATAAGATGAGCAAAGTATTTCCATTAGCTTCAGTAGAACTAGATTTTGCCAAATCAGAGGAAGGGAAAACAAAAAAATATCACAAAGTCAGGCAAGCTGCCCTCATCTCCTGCTGTGCAGGCAGACAAAGATCAGTGTGACAAATAGCATCCTTCCTAATACAGTTATTATGTCTGGTAGGTGACTTACTCTCTCTAAGTCATACTAGTAATGTCAGTGTAAATTATTGACTAAACCACATTTGCTGAGACTTACTTGGATGTCGATAGTATTGAAAGGAAATTAAAAAAAGATATCCATGTAGCCCTTGATGGTTGTGAGTAATTTTTCTGGATTAAAATTACATCTAGTTGTGGTACAATTTGCATCCAGGATATGGTTTAGCTGTGTCTGGAAATCTAAATTTAAAAGACAATCTAAGAGCACCCAACAAAATTTGAACACATTATAAATATATAAGTTCAACAGAATTAATTTTTCCTAGTTAGTGTGATTGACTTCTTATACTGAGGAAACATGTCTGTGTTGCGTGAATATGATTTACATTCAGAAAGTTCTGATTAGATGTGTGTCTCGTGCTCTTGACTAAGTTACAATTTCTTAAAATATCTCATAGCTGCTATGAAGATATTCATCTTGGATATTGGACAACAGTGGAAATTGCTGTATAAAGATTATATTAATTGTAGAATCATCAGGCATTAATCCTACCAGCTACTCAAGAGGCCAATATTTCTCCTTTGTGATTAGGGAAGGACAGTAGAGGTTGCCAAGCTTATCAGCAAGTCAAAAACCAAACTGGGACTAGAGTCTAAGGAACATAATATCCAATCAGCTGAAACTTCCACAGGATTCAATAACAATACATAAAAAACCCTACACATCATACAGTCCTAACAAGAAAATAGAGCAGTAAACACCCCACTTGCCTTCACTACATCGTCTGCATAGGGACTGATGGAATTTCTCAATGACAATTACTTTTCATGAGTGCTTTGCATACTTTTTTGTTCACACTGAAGGACCAGAGGATTTTAGCTTAACTTAATGCATTCTTTAAACTTATTAACGTATCTTACAGAAAGAAACTTTCCCCAAAAATGCAGAAAGCTCATGTCTTAAAGAAAGAGTTACTGTTTGTCATTATGCCTCTGCACTGATTTAATTATATATATTTTTTTTATTAAAAAATTGTGTAAGAGGAGAATACAGTCTGTTAATGACAGGCATTCATTCTTTCCTGTCTTCCTGGTGTCTGCAAATGAAGTTCTTATGCAAGCTCAGTACAAGTTTTAGTACTGAATGAAATAACAACAGGTTATATGCTTAAGCAGTACAAGGCCAATCAGAGACCCTTCTGGAAGACAGAACAATTTTTTCACTCAAGACTCCTTTTTGACCCACATGGATAATTCTCAAAGTGTTATGTTAAGAAACCATTATGCTAAGAGGCCCAGCATTAAGAATCTCAAGCTTAAACTGTCGCTTTTTGAAGCAGGTTTATGCCTTATGACAGTAATTGCTCACACAAAAGGAGCAAGCTGATGCACCAGCCAAGCACAAAGCAGAATATGAGGAGAGCATAGAGTTCTCAGTATGAGGTTAGGGATCTGATAATGTCTGGTTTTTACAATGAGAAAATGACTTTTTATTTAAAAAATAATTTTTAAAAAAGCATACTATACACAAACAGGCACTTGTTTGTCTAAATGAACATAAATGCTGGCACTTTTGTTCAGCTTTGTTTTTTAATGTAACTTGAATCACAACAAGCATGGTATGCTTGTTCTTCTGTGCTTGACTTTTTATTTTTTTAAATGAACTAGTTAAATCTTCATTTAAGCTGTTCTGTGTTTTTTGAGTTCATGTGCTCATTATAAAAAACTAAAAAGAAAAAATGGAAATATAAAAACAAGGCAAAGAAAAACGTCTGTGAGAAGGAAAGTAAATCCTGTAAATTGCCTGGATTGGGGTCTCTGTAAAAGGCAAAGACCAACTCTCTGCACCCAGGAAGAAAATTTAGAAATTTTAATATTAAACAGGGAAAACTAGAAAGGTTTCCTAGTTGCAAAGCTACATATTAAACAAAACAAATAAAAGTTGCTCCTTTCTCCTTTTTCTCTCTCTTTCCCAATTTAGATTTAAAAGGCACTATGCCTTCCCTCAGAAAACTGAATAAGCAAAAACCAAAACAGCTCCATAAAGTATACTTTTTGATATGTTTTTCAGGTTTTGCTCTGCCAGTAAATTCAAGCGTGACCTGAATGGTAACAGCAAGTTTATGGACAATGAGTAATAGCATGACATAGCTAATTAATGTTATTTCAATCCAAGCTGTTTAAACAATCAAGCCTAATTGTGCTAAACAGTGTGATGGTTTTATATGGACAGCAATGAGCAAATCCAATGGAGATTTAAAACTAAATAACTAAAGCCCAAATAATTTGTGCTTTGTGGGTATAACAAACTCATCCCAGTACCTTCATTACTTGCATTTCCTGTTGGTTCTGCTGTCTTTCCTCAAAAAGAAAAAAACCCCACGTGTTGTACTATGCTTTGTTTGGACAGTGTTTCTGTTGCTGGTTTAAAACCAAAATAATATATGTCATCTATTATGTAGAACAGCTCAGTTGCTGAATGTGCATGGATGCTTCCTGGATATTTATGCTTCTGTTAGACAGGTTCTTGAACCTGATTAAGCTCTTCCTAATCGCCGCGTGGTTAATCATGGTATGATAGAGTATGTCAAGCTCTGCATTCTGATTAGCCTCTGTAATGTGCTCTATAGCACCCAAATCAATTTCTTTATATAAAGAAATGCAATATAATCTAAATTAATTGCCTGCAAGAAGTCCAGTTTAATTTTACTTACATCAAAGCAAACAGCCAATCTTACTACACTCAAGAGTTTCTTTGATAGTAAGTGGAAAGAAAGACAGACAAAGGACACAGCTGAAAGGTGAAGACTAGTCAAAAGCAGTTTGTCTGTGTTCTCCTCATCCCCTCTGCAAATACCTAATGCTATTCTTCCTCCCTGCTAAAACACCTATCACTTCATCACTTTATCTGGAGGCCAGTAGTGTGCATCTTCAGATATCACCATTTAATTTAATTCAATTAATTTAATTGAAAATTTCAATTCAGCTTTGAAACCTCTTAAGGATGTGCAATGGTCCTACCCCAACTCTCCAAGCAGTTACAAGGGCTCACCCTCTTACCAGCCATTTCTTCATTCTCTTGCTAAGCAGAGCCTGGCTTCTCCATTACAAAGCAAGGCATGGGAAGTATTAGACAACCAAATACAGAGGCCAACAAATTAATAGCTAGGTTTATATTAGGAAAGTAGTTTTTGCTGAGTAAGCCTACATTTCAAATCTGAAACACTAGCACTACTAGTGCTACTCTAGCACTACTATTAACAGATACACCATAAAAGTATATAAAACTTCTACAAAAAGTTTTTATTGCCCTAAGAGCTTCATTCAATATTTAAAGAAACTGATTACCTTTCTCTGTGTTACTTTCTTTTTAGTCAGTCAATTTAAGCACAAGTCTAGTTATCTGTATATTTAATCTTCATTATATCAAGATAGCAATTATATCAAGGTAGTAATTGTTCCGATTAAACCACATGACAGAGCTCTACAGGACTTCTCTTCTGCAATATTCAGGTTGGCCAGCAATTCATGTCACTTTTGATACTTGGGTTCTTCCCCATAATGAGGATTTTAAGTGTTCTACCTGACATTTACACTCCTAATGAGATTCCTACACCTCTGCTGGGGTCCATAATGACTAATATAATAGTTCAAGATGTTTCACTGGATTAAAAAAGAAGTTGGAATTTACTTCTATATTATGGCCAAGTATACCAGCACTTTGTAGTTCAAATATACTATACACACATGGCTAGAAAGTGCTTCACAATTAAATGCATTTAACTTAACCATGGTAGAAAAACACTAATACAACTGTTGACTACGTTGTCAGTTTTCCCCCAAGAGAACCACAAAAAGATTCTCACCCCAGGTATGCCTGGCTTTTCTCTCCACCCCACTTGATTTTCCATCTCCTCTGTTTGCTGCTCCCTTTAAATGCGCTCCCAAAGTTCTCCCACCACCACCCCAGCAATAAAATTGGATTTCCTGTGACCCAGGAGTTTGTGGGGAGCTATATGTGGCAACAGTGAGATGGCAGAAAAATGATTGTTCCCTCTTCCTGCTCCACACTTTCTATTCCCCCGGCCTGTGGGTGAGTTGAATAAAGCTGGGAGGACATGCCACTGTGGGACTCAGGGAGAAGCTGCTGACTAGAGAAGAGGGATGCAAATGTGCCCTAAGTTGCAGCCATGGAAGAAGTCAGAGTTATCTCTGTCGGTACTTGGGAAACAAGGGTGAATTTTATTTTGGAAGGGTTGGGCGTGCTGGGCAGAAAAAAAGAGGTAGTGGAGAAAACCCCAGGCTGACTGCTACAGGTGGAGGAAAAGAGACTTGGGGCAATCCAGAGCGTTCAGTGTGTGCACATAGTGAGGTTGGAGATAGATCAAAAGTGTGACGAAGGCAGAAGAGTGGGCCAGTCCCAAGGAGGGTCTGTCTCTGATACAGCCTTTTCATGTACCAGAAACTCCCTTTCTGTTTCAGGATGTCTGTGAAGAAAGTACTACTGAGCTGTTCATATCAGATGCCAAAAGAGAGGGGAAGTGCACTGTTTGCTGGCTAAGAGGTTTTTGGTTTTAAAGAGAGCCATTCAGACTGAGAAGACATGATTACTCTGCGGTTATTTTACAGGAGAATGGACAAAAGCACCAGGCAGGGTTCTATGTTATCTGCACTGCTTGGTCACTTAATAGCATGGAGAAGGTTGAAAATTCTTATCTGATAATAATTTAGTGCTTATTTAGTCAGGAACAAGTGATCTCAAAACACTAGAGATTCAGACTTCCATAATTAACTGCTTTTTCAATCATCATGCAAGAAACAAATTTTAACACCCCACCCCTTAACTATAACCAAAATATGGTTACCTAGCATTTACTACAGGGTAAAGATATTGAATAGAAATCATAACACCAGAGAAACCACTGAAATCTTACTGAAAAAGGCTGTGATTCTTATCCATAAGTTGTATAACTAAGGAGACTCTTTCTTACAGTAGACCCTGAAACAAGCTTAGAAAAATAGATGTACTGACCGGTTTAACAATCAGGGATTTTAAGTACACAAAATATTTTAAACTGCTGATACATGTGAGTATTTTCTGACATGCATAATAGATAAATATACATTAGCAAAGTCATCATCACCCCATGTTATAATTTCTCACCTCTAAGAAATTAACATGCATAATTTGTTTCTGTTTACATGCAATATTATAATGGCACAACAGTTTAAGCAAATGTAGCATTTTTACCCAGTGCCAGCCAGGGCCTGGATGCTTTCTACAATTTTAAGCATCAATCTTTCATGAAGATAAAAAGTGACAAATAGTTTTCTTGTGATAGAATTGATTTTTTCAAATGGAGTTGGGTTAAAGTGGCCTAATAATCTTTGAAACTTTTTGCAGTAGCTCAGTGCACAATTTCCTTATTCAGTCATAGTCAACTGGATGATAAAGCATTTCCCTGATCAGTGAAAAAGGAGAGCGAAGGAATCTCCCACAAAAACTAGCCGCAAAATCTCCCCTATTTTTTAAAAATATGGCAAATAGACCTGATTCAGTGATTTAAGTTCACAACTTTCTGTAATATAAAAGTTTTTTGATTCTAATCTCTCAAGGTTAATTGTAGAACTCTGTATTAAGACAAGTTCTGCATGTGATAGCTTGCTGTGGGAACTAAACATGCAAGATGAACTTCGGTGATGCAGGCACAGAATCCTACAGTTTCTGTAGCTTATAGCAAAAAAAAAAAAAGTTAAAAAATTCCCAGACAGATTCCTATTGAGAGGAATTCCTATTTCTGGAATGATCTTTTCTGTTCCTCTAAATAATGGCAGAGATTTTGCTCCTTCTTCAAAATCTGTGCATGAAAATTCGTTACATATATGAAAAAATAGTGGGGTTTTTTTGCCAGGATGTTTACATCATTTTAGCATTTGAAGCTGAAGTGTTAAATAAGATGGATACAGACAATTTCACTGAAGCTAAGAATATATTTAATGTTTGATTTTCAAACACTATTTTTGCTATGGCTATGTAAGTTTTGTCACTTGTGTTGTCACTTCAGTTCTCTCTCTTTTTTTTTTGAGGGAAATTTCAAGATAGTTTTAGAGCTCAGGGTATGCAAAATGGTATTTCTGAGAATGAGCTTTCTGCCAAAACACTCACACAAACTATTAATTAGAAATATATTTTTTAAAACTTATTTATCTATTTATTTTTGAGGGGACACTTACTGTACATCAACTGATCTGTTTATATGACTGAAGGAGGTATGCAAACAACTAGTCTCAGCTAAGAGACTTATTGTCCCCTAAGTGCTGGCTTCTCATTGCACACTAAACATGGATCTGAATTTGAGCTGCTTTGATGACAACGCATATGCATAGTCAGCTACGCTTCATTGATTTTTGGATGTTGGACAGAATACACATCAGTTTTCCTGTAGCCATTCCCAAAACAATTGATCCAGGCACCATTTTTCACCAGATCACTAAGTGCTAATTCAATTTGATGGGCACAGCAGGCAATAATATATACTACAAAGAACTTACCTTCAGTAGCATATAAAGTACATCCTTTTCATCCATACATATTGTTGATGCATATCAAATGCATTTTCATATAAAAGCTTTGCTGGTTGTTCTTCAGTAAATCAGCATGTTGTAGCAACACTGTGCTTTTCCTATTGCTTCTTTTGTAGTTTTTCCATGAGAATCTAGAAAGTATAACACTACAGATACCAACACTGCAGACAAGCCTTCTTTTACACACAATGCAAACTTCTGCAGTGAAAAAGCTTCTGAAGAATTTATTTTATGATAAAAGTCAAGTAGCATATTTAGCAAAGCAGAAGATAAAAAAAAAATTGATTGCTCTGTTTGGCATGGAAAATTCAGTACAGAGTCTGCTCAAAGAGGGAATAAACTGGAATTGTCCCACTTCAGCTTGGTCAGAGGAAGCAAAAAGGGAAAATCAGAAAAATTGGACAGGAATTAAATATTGAGGTTACCAATTGACTGAAATCTTTCTCTAGATTTTATTAAACTGACAATAAAAAGAAGAGGAGCCTGCAATTGGTAACCTGCTTTGGAACAAACCAAGCTGCAACAAGAAGGCTACTATTTAGGATAGTAGTTTCTATTGACATGAAATTGCCATTGTCTCCATAAGGTTAGGCAAATCAAATACCTCTAATAATATGTTTTTCTCTCAATCCTTATAAAAGCCCAATTTCCATAAATAGAATGTGAACATCCCAAGAAAAAGCACAGAAACATAAGTCCTTGCCAGCTATTGTCTTAATTTCTTTCTGTTTTCAGAAGAGAAAGAAGTACTTCTGCTGACAAAAAGAAAGAGATAGGAAATAGAAAAAATTGTCATCTTTGTGAACCCAGATGCTAAATAAAATGAAGTTACCATGAAGGGAAAACTCAACTTCATATTGGTCAAGTGATATGACCTTTGAAGTCTTAATCAGAATTAAGAAAACACTAAAGAAAGCATTTTAAGGTAAATTTTTGATGCTTAAACCTGAGAGAAGAGAAAGCTAACTCAGTACAGGGGAATTTTGAAAGTAACATAGTTCACACCCAATTATTAGCTCATCATAGGTTGTTAAGGATGTGATTAAAGGACAGCCAATTTACTAAGGACTTAACATGTTAATGGTGAAGAAAAAAGTGACAAAACCGTGCTTTTCTCCTTTCTCTCCTTTTACCCGATAAACATACTCTTTCCACACATCTATGAACACAAATTACAGATTTTCCTTGTGAATTTAAATGATCACATCTTCTCAGAAGAGGCATGAAAAATTTAGTTGGAAAAAAATAAGGGGGAGTGGTTTTAGGGTTGCAGTACAGAAAATTTTTAAATGTTTTAGAAAAGTAAAGCATCTTAAAAGGCTAAATTAATAGCCACTACGTACTTTGTGATGTTGGTGAAGACTGATAAGTTATAAATGAGAGATAAAGATTTATTTTGTCCAAATGTGGTCAAGGCTAGCTATGCTTCAAATTCCCTATGCTTGAGAAAATGTGAGTTAGGGTGCATTTTAATGGGATTTTTTCTTAATAGTATAGCATTAATGATTTCTAGGTCATCATGAGACCAATGACCTTTTCGAATGAGCAAAAATGGTATCAACATGTTTTTAATGCAAGTTTGTGAATTCACCTTCTTGCATCCTAAAAGTCATGTCTGACAGTCTTCTTACGGACTGTGAGATTTACGCAAGCAGCGTCAAGGCCCTATCTGTACTCCCAGCTGATGTGTTTACTTTTTTTTTTTTCCTAAATATGAATTGTTGCACCTTACTTTAACTTGCATTATAAACTCGCATATATATTGCGGGGAGGGGGGGGGAGGTGGGAGAAGGAAAAATGCATTTTATTATGAATAGGATAACAAGATCTTTGTCAATATTTCTGAGCATCAAAACCAGTAGAAATCACACTGCTGTTTGAGCCAATACAGAAACCACCCAATCTCTGGGTTTAACGACCTCTATTAGAAACGACCTGGGAGATGTTAATCCTGCAAAACACAAATCCTTAGAGGCACATAGACTGCAAACAGAGTAAGAGCTTTGCTTAAGGAAGGTTTAGAGTTGTCCAGAAGTTTCTTTTCCCATCCTGGCCCTGACCTCAGAAACGCAATGAAGCTTTTGGAGTGCAAGGTTGGATGGAGACCTCTTCCTTGAAAAACTGCTGCATTTAGGCACTGTCTCTGACCATCAGAGAGTTTTGAGGTAAACCATGCAGACTGAGTTACACTGGTGTCAAATCTAGAAGTAATTGAACTATGGAAATCAAAACTTGGTTTACCTCTCTTTTTTTGCCAAAAGCAAAGTTAAGTTTTAATGCAAAAAGGACATGCAAATCCTTTCATTGACTTTGTAAAGCCAACCCAAAATCTGTTGTCACAGGAGTCAGATAAATATGTACCATATATTTCTTCTAGACATTGCAAATCTCAGTTTCTTCAGGATGGAAAATGTAGTAGAGATCAAGCTGATCAGCTCAGTTGCACCTCAGGTAAATCTTTTCTTCACATATATTTCAATCAGCTGTGAGCTAACTCAAATGTTCTTCCATGTTTACAATTATGAAGATGAATTTGATAAACAAAACAAAGTGAAGAAAAAAAATATTTCATCATGAGTAACAGCAGCCTTAACTCTAATGTTTACTGAGAGAGAAATATGAAAGTCACTCCTTGTTTGTACTGGTCCCTACAGCATCTGAAGGAACAATAAAATAGAATCTGCATTCTCTACATCTATGTGCATTTTTAAGACACCTGATAATTAGATTTAACCTATGTAAAATTCAAAAAAACTGCAGCCCTGAAAACAACTAGATTTATCTTGGGAGTATGTTCAGTCATTGTAGCTAATTACAGTGACCATAAAGAGCTTTTTGTGAACAGATGCAGTCATTACTTTGAAGTGCACCAAGCATTACACCTATTGTGTCTCTGATACTTAAGGAAAAATATTAGCAATGGTGAGTTGACCTAAGGTCTAATCCTGCAAGGATACATGTAGCTGACTCCATAATGTCCCTATGATTATTACTGGGGACTTAATTCTCAGCTGTCCTATTAAAAACCCATAAGCCACCTAAAAGGGTCAGAGAGCATCTCGCGTTCTCTAACTACTATCGTAAAATAAGCAGATGAATCTATGAAGGATGGCCACCAGGAAAACAGTCTCTCTGGTGTTTTACAAGTAAACCAGTCACCACTGCAAATTATTTCTGAAGTCATGCCATTAGCTGCATTTTGCCCAGGGTTTGTTTTGCCTCTGAGTTCAGCAGACAGTTCGCATAGCAGATTGCAAAGTCACAGGTCTCCAGGGCTATTCTTGAGGTCTATTTGGCACCGGGAACAAGTTGTTCATTCCACCATGCAGAGGATGAGCTGAGCAAGGCATTTATAAGGAAACAAAGTCACAGAAAATGTTATTTGAAGGAAGTCTGTAGACTTTGTGCTTGATATTCTGGTCTCTGACCAATCAATGGCAAAACTATCCAGTGCAGCAGCATCCTTAATGGAGTTCAGGTAAGTTCACCATAAAGATCAGCAAGTTTCCAGAGAAGCTGATCCCATTTCCAGCAATCTGCTGAAACACTTTGACGTCAACCAAAGGATGGTTTGGGAGGGGGAAACTAAAACAAAACACACACTTTTGTTAGAATAAGAGCACTGTTCTTGGAGTTTACTTTAGACACTGAATCTAAACAGGTCAAATATTGAATTTTGTATGTCAGTCAGTTCTCTCAGAACTATATGCTCAGCAGTACTTTAATTGTGAAGATATGATTCTTGAATACTTAAGGAAGTACAGGGAAGGGGCAGAGGTTAGAGACATTTCCACCACCATATGGTAATGCAGTCATATAGTCACAGATACAGTGTAACACGTTTTGTCCCACGTCCTGAGGATAGTCCCACCATGCGGAGGGAAAGAAGCAACTGCTTTTGGAGGAGGGTGAGGAATATCTAGACAAGAGCCAAATACATTAATCTGGTGTCAACAGCATTAAAATAGAACTGTTCATTTCCATATTACAATATATTCAGCTCTATCCTAAATCTGTATTTTTTTTATTTTATTGCTCTTGACATTAGTCAATTTAGGTCTTCCATTCAATGTATTTTTTCTTAAAATCCAGGCATGTGATTTTGACAATTTTTTTTTATTTTTTTTTTTTACTTAGACACATTTAATATTAATTTCAATGAATTAATAACCAAGATTTGAGGTAAACTGAATTGAAGTTATTTTTTATGCAAATTGGATTTGTGTTTACATTAAGTGAATGAAACATCTTGTTCATTTCCATTATGTACTGTGGATAGTTATTTAGCTAATATTACTTTCCCAAACTGAGTCTGTTAAGATCTACAGTACAGAAGCTTTTCCCTTTGAGTTCAATGTTTAATTCTCAATTGGGCACTATATTAAAATAAATTTGGTTAAAAATCAAAATTAGAGAAAAAAACTTTGTTAAAACCGGGCTGTTGTTAGTGATGATGGAAGAGTATTTTTATTAACTTGGAGTATTTTGAATTTAACATAATAGAAACTTTCTTACTGAACTGTCACTGCTAAATAGTCATTATTTAGCTTTTTTCCTGTCCCATTTCAACTATTTCTACCCTGAAAAATAAGCTATTAATAAATTTATTTTCTGTTACTGTATTTGTAATCAGAAAATCGGCATTTTAGTATCAAACTATTTACATGTCTTGAAAGAAAAAGGTAAATCTTACGCTAGTTAAATAAATTTACACATTAACTTAGTTTTGACTTAACATTCCAAAATTCCAGTAGCTAAATCAAGTGTCCACAATAGGAAAGTCTGCTAGTGTGTGTAATTTTTGCCATTTTACTTCTCATTGATGTATTTAATTGATTTAAAATGTTCTAGCACGTATTGGTAAGAAGAAAACCTACAATGTTCACCAAGGAAACTTTTTTCTTCCATCTAAAAACTCCAGCTCTTACTGTTCCTCCTGATTATACAAATGTTAGTGAGAATCTAGGGGCTTAAATCTTGGGACTTCAGGGGCAACTTCTTGAAATCTTCTTCAAAGGCTGAAGACCATTTACAGTAACAGTGTATTCTCTCATTTTAAGCAGTCACAAAAATGTCACCCATTGAACTCCCACAGGGCAATATATGCTCTGACCAGCCCACTGTCATGTCAGGGTCATCTCAGCTACCTCAGATGTGCACAGATTTGCTTGAGCCTTACAAAGCAGCATATGTCTGCATCATGGAGGTTGTTATATGGAGTCTTGGGTAGCTTATGACTCTTAAACTGCCAAACCTGAAGCAGAGGGAGATTAATTGCTCCCTAAATATCTTAGCATTAAATACCTGAAATTGTAAAACAATAGGGCAGGCAAACAATATTTCTTTATTACCCTACTGCTATCTAGATTTGGTTCAGCTAGCTACCACGGAAGACTATCTGCCCAATTTTGAGCTGCCTTTTAGGTAGCTTTAGTCTTTCTGTCATGATCTACAGGTGGTTCAGCTTGGTAGTTTGTTTTTGTTGTTTCTTTTCTGGTGTGGTTTTTTTTTAGGGTTTGCTTGTTTTGTTGGGGTTTTTTAACTTTGAGTCACTAAATGTTACAATGCGCTGTATTCCTACATTTATCCATGGCATTCTGAGAAGTTTGAGGGCTATTGTAAGGATACATATAACACATATATTCTCCATTTAAAAACACAAAATATTCTCAAATAACTAAACCACTCTCTCAACTGATACTAAACAAACCAAGAAAAGAAATCTAGAAAGTCACAGTCAGAAACAACACATCTTTCTTAGAATTACAAATTTGCAGTGTCTCACTCATAACTATGTGGGCTTACAACAGACCAGCTGTTTCCAAAGCTGTACATGGTAGAACAATAATTCACTACAAAGATCCAGTCCTTTTTAGCAGCATCCTATTAGGAGGAAATAAATAAAATCCCCAAGACTTTTATCATCTACTGGATATAGTCATAAAGTCACAAGAACTTCAAGCATATTACAAAATAGCTGCAGAAAGGTAAGGATAATCTTAGGTAGTTTATGTGAAGCTCAATATTTGAAATTCAAACTATTACAAACTAACCTCTACTACATCATAATTTCTATAGATAAAGGTGAAAGCAGCACATTGAGTTGAACCAAGTGTTTAAAACTAACTACACAGTTGATTTACTTCACTGACATCTCACCCTCCTATACCTAAACACTATTTCTGCCAGAACATTTTGGTCTTCAATTCAGTCAGGTCTTTCTCATATGAACAACTGAAGCTAACATGAGATCCTCTGAAAGATTTGTTATGCAGTTTTTTTTAATTTAAGTTTGTAAAAACAAACACCAAGGACAATATTTTTCATTATATTATGATTATTTCTTTGGGTACTTCTAGAAGGCATTTCCTACAGCATGGAGACTTAACTGCAGCATAAGAAATGTGTCTTTCATGGAAAAAATACACCCAAACCCAACCACTACAGCAAGCTGCTATAGGGTCAAAGAACAGCTCCAACTAGTTTCAAATGTTTATTTGAAAACATTTTTGACATCAAAGTTTTAGAGTTAAACTCATGATAAAATTTCCTTAATGATTCAAAGGGCTCCCTTTAAAAGGAGGAAATTGCAGAACACTTGATTTATTTTTTTTATTTCTATCAATCACAGGTAAAATAATTGTACATCTTCTACCAAAGTATAACATTTATGCTAGTTATCATCCACGAAAATCTCTGATATGGAAATATCAGGGTACAATTATGATAGTTATCTTTATGCTCTAACCCAGACACGCACTTAAGCAGATGTTCAATTTCATGCTTATTAGCAGTCTCACTCAAGCAAGGATGCTGAATTCTATTATCTGTGTATTTCGTTTTCTTACTCTCCTTTTAGTTCCCTCTGTATTTTACTATCCAGGGCAAAACAAGCAGATTTCTGAAATATGATTTCAAAGAGGTGCTCTTCACTATGCTGTACTATCTATGCAATAAATTTAAGCATTACTTTCTTCACTAGGATATATCTTACTGTATTAAGTATATACTGATGCTTTTCCTGCAACATTCTGCTTGATTCCATATTGCCAACTGATAGAATATTAGGCTAACATCCACATTTTAATGCATCCAATTTGGCTGATTTATGGTATAAAAGCTATGTATTTTATATTTTATAAATAATAAATGTTATATATAATATAAAATATATTTTATATTATATATAACATTACATTTACATTATATATGTATATTGTAATTGTGGATAGGTGGACATAACTATTTCTCCAAGTGAAAATAGAATTTACTTCTAGCATTAACAAAAGCTTCATTCCTACTGACATAAAAGCATATTTCTAATTTTTCAGATCATCTCTCAAAAAAAGAGAATAAATGCTGCATTGTTACAAGCTAGCAGCACCCACAGATACCCTCCAAATGTCTCCACAGAGAGACTAAGCTTCCTGCAGGAGCATCTGGATCGCTGCTGAACGGCCATCTGTGTTTTACCATGAAGAGGATTATAAAACTATTTGCCAGATAGAACCTTGTGTGATTTTTTTAACCCTACCCAGAAAAGTCAGCTAATTCTTAAGAGCAGTATCTGGAAAATAGGACCATAATAATGGGACCTGGATTTAGGCATTTCTCAGCATTTAACAAATGCTCATGAACAATCTTTGTGCACTGTTCTTCAAGTTTAATTGTATTGTTTTGGGTTTTTTTTGTCTGTTCCTCCTTTTTCTCCCCTCACTTGCATATGGAAATCACATCTTTTCCTTGCAAGTTTTCCCATGCCCCTTTCACCATTATTTATCCAAAAATAAAGCAGTTCCTAATCATTTGGATCCACTATAGTAAACAGTTTTTGAGAGGATAGAAGACTCTACAGGTCTGTTTAAGTAACTGGAATGTGATAGCACATCACACTTCGGGAGATGTTCCTCTCAGAAGACTAGATATTTAAACTGTGATTGAGCTTGATATAACAGGTAGACTGACAGAGACTTAAGTAATATTCAGGACAAAATATTAGCTAACAACTGGTAAAAACAGAGCATCTTAGAAGATGTGTTGATCATAGAGGATCAAATTACAGTGGACTAGATATCCACCTAAAAGCAAAGTACAATGAAGCATTTTCTTTGACTTAGAAACAGAGTCCAGGCTTGAGGGAAGAGGGGAGAACACAGGAGGGGGAACCTCTCTTGGAGAAACTGTAACTCTTTTGTTACAGTTTTCACAATATTAATTTCCCAAAATTAATAAATATTCCATGAAAGAAAAAAAATAAAGAAAACAAATCCTATTTTTTTCCTGAGAAAGAAGTAAGGATTTAAAAGAAACAAATCTCACCTGAAATTCAGAATACTTCTGAAAAGCACATATAGGTATCAAAAATACTACCAACTCAACTACCAATACTACAGAAAAAAAACCAAAACCCAAACAAAATTCATCAAGGGTCAAAAGTTTTTGTGACGCACCACACCAAAACTTTAGAGGGTTTTTTAGACAAATATTCCTCACTGAATGAAGCAATGGATTTTATTCATAAAATGTACAAGAATAATTTGAATGTAACTTGAAGTAAAACCAAAAAGTGTGAGAATTCTGATCTAGTGAAGAAGGTAATTTCATAGATATTGAAACTTATTTCCCATTCATTATAGGTGCAAATGAAAGAAAAGTTGGTAAAGAGGAAGGAAAAAGCACTCAGTTAAATTCACAATACTCTGTAAGGAAACAAAAAAGTATGCATGGATCAAATAATCTATTTTGATTAAGGATACTTTGATAAATGTTGGTATTGCAGAAGATCTGGAATATATTGTGTGTCAGCTACCAAGTGTCAGAACCAGGTTTAAATAAAGACAGGCTTTAGTAGAGATTAATATTGCTGAGTCCTGCATCACAAAAGAAAATTCTGCAGCTCCACCAGATGCATGCCCACAAAGGCAGAGCTTAGTTGGGAAATGTTCTGTGTGAAGAGGTGACATCTTGCCTAGTTAAGTAGATGAACACTTCCTGTATTTCCAGAATAACCCCGAATCAAGCTATAGCGAATTATTTCATCCCAAATAGAAAAGGACTCAGAAGTAGGCTTCATTGACCTTGACATGAGAAGGAAAGACTAAAAAGTTACCCAAGCTATCAATTTAGCTGGATGAAGTAGTTGAAGTACCTTAATTTCTAGGAGGATTGGATTCTGTTTAGTGAAAGCTGTTAAAATTGCATGGAGTCTATAAAATAGGCAAGGACTGAGAAAAGAAATGAGATGAAAAAAATGGTAAGGGAGAAGAACATTTTAGAAAGGATGCAGCAAAACAGACAACTCCCGAAGAATGCTGGGAACAAAATGAGAACCCTCACAGACTGGAAGAAAATGATAGCCATTTGTCACTGATAGACAAAACTGTCTTGGAGATAAAAATGTGGAACAGTAAAGCAAGAACAGCCTGAATGTGCTATACTTTGCAAAGTATAAGTATCATAGGAAACAGAGCAACAAAGATACAACCTAGTAACAGGATTGCTTCATATGAGCCAGAGGGACTGGAAAATATCTCGTCCACAAGACTGGAAAAAGCTGCATACAAAATCATATGTACAGTAGCAAGGATGTTTAAGTAATCTATTACAAAGCGTAGAGTGTCCCGAAATTAGAAATCTGCAAATGCAGTAACTTTGACAAGAAAGGAAATGCTTTGCACGACTGCAGTTTTAATAATACATAAAACCCTGACCTGAGTACTAAAGGAAAAAGGGTAAGTACAGACAAATTGACAAGAAACAGATTGATCTAAACTGACCCAGTAGACTTTCTTTCATAGCGTACCTGGCTTCTCAGAAGGAACAGAGAACAAAGAGATCTTCTATTGGGATTTAGTAAAGCATCTTGACTTATTGCCACATGAAAATTATTGGTTAAGATCAAGTTTAAGAGAAGAACAAGATGAATATTGTGCCCCCCATACTGGATGGAGACAGCTTAGTGCTACAGTTCCTTGCAAAGCAACCTGGGGACAAATTTTGCAGACATCATTAATAATACGATAACCAAGAGCAGTCTGACATCTCAGCACTTGGAAGTGCTGTCTACAAGGACCTTACAGGAAGCACTGGAGGATCTTAAGAAAGAGAATAAAAGAAATGGCATAAACCAAACTGAAAGGTTATGTCTTTTGGGACCAATAAATTTGTTCATCAGTACAAAACAATGAAGACAAGCCTGTGCATACTACTCAATCATAGGACATTATGAACCATAAGCTCAAGGTGCCTGAGAAGGGATTTAATGAAATCCTAGGATCCATGGAGATGATCATGGCCAGCCATGCACAAGAGGAGGAAAAGGTTACGGCAATTTTATGTGAAGAAGTGAAATAAGCTGGTTTGTTCAGCTTTGTGAAATGCTGACAAGGGATGTGACTGCCTTCTATAAATAGAATAAGAATAAAGTTAGGAGCATAAAACCAGGGTGTAAAAGGACAATGTTAAGAGAGGAAAAAAGGATGTAATGAGTAAATTCAAACCAGAAATTAAAAGAAGGTGTATAACTACTAGGTAACGAGTTTTGAATGGCTTTCCAAGGAAGTAAATCAGATCTATTACTAAGGCATCCTTTTTAAATGCAATTAAAAAATAAATTAATGATTATTGGATTTTAATCTGCTTCTTCAGGCTTTTTTTTTTTTTTTTTTTGCCTCAGCTACAGGCATTTTGGATAAAATGTTTTGATTTTATCTGCATCAGTTCCAGAGTTCCCACATGGAAAAATATCACACAGACAACAAATTGCATGAAGCAATTGTACAGTTTGAAATATCTATAATAACTGCCATGGAAAGGGTATAAAGAATTCTAGCTCTCCAGATTTATGTGAAGTATGTAAACACTGAGCTTTTACTCTTTCCTCAATGTATGGGAAAAGTGAAATCTTGCAGCTTCACTGCACCCATTGTTTCATTCCTTCAGATCCCAAGGCCTTGGAGTACACCTGATCTGCTAATCTCTGAAATCAGATCTGCCAGCTCTCTGGTTTTTTTTCTTTAGGTTTATATAATATTTGAAATATTTTTTTCTGGTTCAACAGAACATCAACACTGGTGTGGCAGAACTAATAATTCTTTAGAAGGGAAAAATGAGAAATGCTGACCACCATGCATACAATCCATAATTATTTTTTTTTTTAAAAATCAAGCTTTTAACCATCAAACATGTAGAACATGCTTCTATAAAGCACAAAGGAAATGACATAAAGAGTTATGGTTACTTTACAAGCTATGTCCTGCATGACCTCTTTTGCTTACTCAATGCCTATTTCATCTTTTAGATAGAAAACTGAGAACAACTTTCATAATGCAGACCAATGACTGCATTACATGAAGCATTTTCTTTTGATGTTATAGGGAGACCATAATGGGAGGCCTCAGGTCAGTGGAATCTGAATTAATTGTTTCTGCAGATAGTCTTAATATATTTTATGCAGTGTGTTCAACATGCAGAGAGCACATATGAACTTTTCAGAAAACCTTTCATATTCAAATTAGGTAAACATTAAGCTATATACATTCATGAATACAGAAGAAATTACCATGCTCTGAGGACATGTTGAAATGACATTATCATTTGTCATCAGGATATCACTGGCTGCTATCATTGACAATTTACTTTTAGCATCAATGTTAAATAGTCTGCTTATTAGTTTCTTAATGACCTGAAAAAAATCAATGACTTAAAATACTTTAGGATATAGAATATTACCTCATAGCTTTTGTGGGTAGACAAGATTGGCCTCAGAAAGCAGTGTGTACCCAAAAAAAGTATTAATTCAAAATTATGGATCAGTTATTAGGAACAGATTACACCCACAATAGGAAAATGAGATGATAATCATAAAAGCCAAAGAAAAATAATGGTATAACACTAGTTAATCAAAGAGTATCAAGAGAATATCAGCACAGTCAGTTCCATTCCTTTACTAATACAAGACTGCCAACAGACAAGAAAACATTTCACAAAACCCTGAATACTTAGTTTGTTTTATTATCCACTGTTTATCTTGTCTGGGGTGGCAGGTTTCCATCTTTCTGTGGTGGAAAATCCAGAAAAACAGTATTGATAATGAAGAAAAGAGTTTAATGAAACTAACTTGTGCTAGCATTCCAAAAGGCAATAGTTGTTTGGGATCTTTTTTACATTTAATGATAAATAAAATTGGTTTGGCCTTCTCCAGTGAAATACAAATCTAGTAGTGTCTGAATCCATTGATTTCAAAACTCTTGTTCCTAGGGAATACTACCAGATCTGAAAACAGCATTTCCAATATGTCCCATACCAGGTTACTTTGCATATGTAATTGTGCAAAGGTCACACATGTGCAATAGTAAGATTTCCACATGTATTTTGACCTAACTTGATCTGCATTAACAAACACACACTAAATACAACCTGAAATAAGGAGTTTGAGGCTGATCTGTTATGGCTAAAGATATGTATCTTATTCCATAGTCATTTGGACAGTGTGTTGCCTAACTTAATCTTAAGGCTGATCTACGTACAAGAACTATGTTTTCCATACAACCTGCAGTGAAGGTGCTTAAAGAACGTTAACATTGGTAGGCTCACTGGGGCACTAATGGAAAATGGCCATTTATTTTACTGTAATGTACATGCCCTATCTAATTGGAGCCCAGGTTCTTCATTTATGTATATGTATATACCCATATAGAAAAGAACAAATAAATGAAGGGTGTGCCAAAGAAGGACTATATGAATGACAGTTATAAAGATCTTCAGTGCAGGAAAAAAAACCCCTAGATTAGATAACATCTTAGTGGCCTTTATTGGTAACTATCAATTTATAATAAGTTTTAGAATTTCAATCCTAAACAAGGACCCTCTGTTTGCCAATTTGTACCAACTTACTACGATGACCTGATCTTGTCAAACCCCAGAGGTTTTTGATTTCTTGTGCTTTACAGGAACGTAAAAAGGGAATAACCTTTACCAAAGCTTAATAATGTCATAAGGACATGAAGAATTTTAGCTTGGGAAAGCAACAGCTAAGAATGTATGTTTAGTCTTCCATTACCCAAAGACAGATTAGAGGAAGACAAAACCAGGGTCTAATCATCAGTGCACTGTGCAGAGGACACAAGGCAAGACTCAGGTTACAGCTGGGAAAATTCTGACTGGATAGAAGGAAAAAGCATATCACTGTGAGGGAGCTCAGATGCTGCAGCAAGTGTGCAGGCCATAAAACAAATTTTGCAAATTTTGCAAAAGTTATCAGTTCTATGTTGAGGGATATAAATATGGATATATTTTGCTTCTTTTCACACATATATGAGGTGTATTCTCGTGGTTTAACCTCAGCTAACAACCAGAACCACACAGGTGCTCACTCATCCCCCTGGCTAGAGTGTAGGAGGGAACTAGAAGAGTAAAAGTGAGAGAATTTATGGATTGAGATAAAGACAGTTCAACAGACTAAAAACTGTGCATAAAAGCAAAGCAAAACAAAGAGTTAATTCACTGCTTCCTGTCAGCAGATGGGTCTTCAGCCATCTCCAGGAAAGCAGGGCTTTATCACACTAAACAGTTGCTTGGGATGACAAACACCATCATTCCAAATGTCCTCTCCTTCCTTCTTCTTCCCCCAGCTTTATAATACCAAGCATGATGTCACATGGTATGGAATATTCCTTTAGTCAGTTGTAGTCAGCTGTCTTGGTTGCATCTCTCACAACTTCTTGTAGACTTACAGCCTACTTGCTGGCAGTGCAAGGAGCAGAAAAGGCCTTTACTGCCTAACAACAACCAAAACCATCAGTGTGCTATTGACAGTGTCTCATCCCAAATCCAAAAAATAGCACTATACCAGCTGCTACCAAGAAATTTAACTCCATTGCAGCTGAAATCATGACAAATCTCCTCCCCAGATTCTGTTTTCCTACTACTATATTGTCTTTCCAATCAGCACTGGGGAATATCAGTATTGGGTCTTGAGTAACTGATCCAAGTTTTCAGTCTTTCATCCAACTTCTAAAGCTTTCCCCTGAAGTATTGCTGTGCTAGCGGGTTGTGCATTTGAAGAATGAACGAACCTTTTATCCTGTGCTAATGGAAGGTTTAACATTCTTAGGAATGTAAGAGTGACCATACTAGCTCACATCAAATACCCATCTTCCCTAGCATCCTGTCTTCAACAATGACCCACAAGAGATATCCCGGGAAGAGTTAAAGAATAAGGAAAACATACAGTATGAGGAATAGGAAAAGTATAGAGTTTATATACCAAAATACTTTCCAAGTTTCTAACAAGTTGTGTCTCAGATCTTTTCAACCTTTTATATTTGTCTATATTGTTCTTCCATGAAAATGTAATTCATTTTATAACTAAGTAGCACTCTTACACAGATTAGTCTTCCTAAACATATCAACTGTGAGGTGGGTTGGTTTTTTTTGTTTGTTTTGGTGTTTGTTTTTTTTGTTTTATTTTTTAATGAAAATTTTCCTGACTTCAGCATTTGAGTCATTGCACACCTTCGTTATGTTGTGCTTTTCACACATCATGGAAAGAATTATTGGAATTATTGTAATACTAGACAACGCAATAATGAAACACGGAACAAGAAACTATTTTAAGTATGAGATGTTTTCAAATGCAGAATGAGTTCTAATGAGTACTTCATGATTCTTTCTGGGAAGAACGCATCTTCCCATTACAACAAAACCCATACCCTGTCTCATTGCTAGGTGTTGGCTCTTCTGAACGCCTTCTTTGCTTCAGTCTTCGCTGCCAAGGCTGCCCCTCATGAATCCCAGACCCTGGAGACAAGGGGAATAGTCTGGAGAGAGGAAGACTTTCCCTCTGTTGGGCAAGATTGGGTTAGAGACCACTTGGCCAAACTAGACATCCATAAGTCTATGGGCCCTGATGAGATGCACCCACAAGTGCTGAGAGAGCTGGCAGATGTTATTGCTGAGGCACTCTCCATCATTTATGAGTCTTGGAGAACAGAAGTGCCTGAGGACCCAGGGAACTACAGGCCATTTAGTCTCACCTCTATCCCTGGGAAAGTAATGGAACAACTTGTTCTGGATATGATCTCCAAACACACTGAAGATAAAGAAGTTATTAGGAGTGATCAACATGGATTTACCAAGGGTAAATCACACTTGACCAATCTAATAGCCTTCTATGATGTTATAACTAGATGGCTGGATGAAGAGAGAGAAGCAGATGTGGTTTACCTTGATTTCAGCAAGGCTTTTGACACTGTCTCCCATAACATC
>BJBW01009071.1:1608-12277 GCA_004320125.1 Scolopax mira
CCACAAAATCACAAGTGAGAATTCAGCCTGCGTGCTAGAGGACATGACAGATTGGCTCATTAAGGCTTGAGTCAGGAATAGTACAGTTAATAAGAGCCTTTTATGGATTTCAATTGAGCTTTGAGCTTTGGGCCTGTATTTGGGAAGGTACTAAGCTACAAATTGAGGGGAAAAATGGGTTTTCTGGCAGGTTTTTATCAAGCACCAGCTGAGTGTTGGCACTGGGGATTCATAGCCTGGTTTTCCTTCTCTTCACTTCATGATAAATCAGAAATGAGCTAATGTATCTGGAAAGGTTGGATGCCTCTGACCTCATCCTCACAGCATAAATGAGGGAATCCCCTTGGACCTGGCTTCCCACAGTGTTGGGGACACCCCTGCAGAACTTCTCCTCAGCCCACAGATCTGGAGCCTTCTATATTGTCCCATGTCTTAGCTCCCACATACTATTCCCAGATGGAGACCAGCTCCTGTGGAGCAGCACAAAGCCAAGAATAAAAAAGTTGAGTCCAAATAAACAGTATTTTCTGCATGCCAGAATTTGAAGCATCTACTCTTTTATTTGAGAATAAAGTTTACAAGTTAATTAAGAATCAGGTTGTTCATCCTTCCTTCCACCCACCCATCTATCATCCATCCATCCATCCATCCATCCATCCATCCATCCATCCATCCCAGCACCACTTCGGTCCCTGTTTGCTAAGGGAGCAGGAACAGTGAAGATGTGCTCATAGTGAGCAGGTTGAATATTTCCCAACCCGAAATAGTGAGCAGGTTGAATATTTCCCAACCCAAACCTTCACCAGGGCTTCTCGTGGTGACTTCCCAAGTGATAAACACCAAAAGTGGGAGTGAAGTCTGGGGAGGGGAGTGCTAAAAAAAAAATAAAAGAATGTAAAAAGTTCAAGCTTTCTAGAGCAAAATAAGAAAGAACCTGCTATGAAATAAGGATAGTGACATGGCAGAGCTGCTGGAGAGACTTGAGGGGGGAATGGAGAGGAGCTGGGGATGTCTCAGGGTGCTGGTCTCCAGCTGTGCCTCCCCCAGCCATCCCTGCAGATGGTGAGAACTTGGACATGGTGGGAAGGAGATTACAAAGCCCTCACAGCTGCTCCTCCTGTTCGGGATGATGATCTAGGGCTCACAAGGGATGGGGTGAGGAAGAAGATGGGGGAGGGATGGGAAAAAACCAGGGAGGGCAGGTGAAAAGGAGGGATTTGTCCCAGAGGGAAAAACCTGTCCTGAAGGAGCTGTGCTGGTCATGTCCTACATCCACCCCCCACCCCGGGGTGCTAAAGACCTCATTGCAGAAAGATAGTCCACAAAAATACCCCCAAACCCCAAAATAACAACCTCTCCAACCAGAGCCAGCACAAGCTTGGCAGCAGAGCTGGCAGGATGCAGGATTTCTGCCACCGGGAAAATCCCAGCATGCCCAAACTCGCATTTTCCATCAGGAATTCAAAAGAAATAAATGAATTTAAAAAAAAATCCATCTTTCACGGCTCCTTTCTGAATGAAATCGCAAAGCAGAGATGCTGGCACATCGCGTAACGGTCCTGTAGGAGATGAGACATCGAGTCTAACAGATGTGGGACATAAAAGCGGATGTGTAGACACTGCATGAGAAACTGTGATTTTAATGTAGGCAGAAACATCAAAAAAAAGAAAAAAAAAAAAAAAAGCCAAGTGAAGCAGCGGATTTGAAACAAAATATTTTTGTCGGAAGAAAACCTGCTGGCATTAGAGAGAACGGCACAAGGATCTGTTGCTGGCTTCTCCCATCAAAAGTGCCAATGGAAATTTGCATGTTTTAGAAAACCAGAAGTGCCTTTTTCCACGGGGAAGCCGAGCTGTCGGGAAACGCCAGCCCTCGTTACTCTCTGCCCCGCTTGCAGCAAGAGAAGTGATAATAAAAGCTACAAGGTCAGGGTGGCTCGTCCCCAAAGGCATTTTTACACCAGGTAACCCCCGAGTCGGGCATTTGTTGCTGGAGAAATCCCCATCCCTCTCTCAGAGCTCGGTTTTCCAGCAGAAACCCCAGTGGGTGTTGAGTCACGGTGCCCTGGACCTTCCTTGGTGGCCGTGCCACCGTGACCCGTCACCGTCCCTCTCCTCCTAATCCCCCCCTCCCAGTAGCTTAGTCCCATCCGTCACTGTCCGCCCTTTGGTGTGCCAATTAATCAAGCAGGCAGATGAAGGAAATCATTAGGCTAAAAATATAACTTTTAAATTTTTTTTTTTTTTTTTTGCCAGCTTATTTTTCATCCAGAGCAGTCCCAGGTCTGGGAATTGCTCAGACCCCCAGATCCTGAGAGGTGGGTTCAGAGGAACTGTTTAAAATGGATGGAGAAAAGCAGGGAGCTGGACTCACCTTCATCCCTGGACAGCTGGGTGCCACCGAGAAAAGCATTTCATGTCATTTTACCCCTTTTTTCCCCTCTGGAAAATGGGGGAAATCTCTGTATATGGGGAAACTCCGTTCTGACGCCACGGACAGAGAAGCGAAATGTCAAGCAGATGAGCATCAAATAATAAAAACCAGACTGATGGGCAGGAAAGAGAGATAAGAAAGATGGTATTTATTTGAATAGCCACAGGAAACCAGAGATTGAAAAATATCTAGAAAAAAAAAAAAAAAACAAACCAAACCAAACCAGAAACAAAACCAAAAAAAAGCAGCAGCATATTTGGTTTAAAAAAAAAAAATCATAACGTGCAGATGTTTTATGCCTTATCCAGCCAATCCCACCTGACGGTGTCTAGTCCCATCACGGCCTTGACCATCATTTTTTGGCCTTGTCTCGAGGGTAACCCCCATTGGTCTTATTGAGAGACTCCATGCTGCCGGTGCCCGTCACCACGCTGGTGAGTATTCGTTCCACCTCCCCGGGCAGAATTTGCTTCTCTTCATTCTCTGTCTCCCTGTGGTAGAAATAGTTGAAGTTCGAGACGATGACGGGGACGGGCAGCGCAATGGTCAATACCCCTGCAATGGCGCACAGAGTCCCCACGATCTTCCCACCCAAGGTGGTGGGACACATGTCTCCGTAGCCAACGGTCGTCATCGTGACCACAGCCCACCAGAAGCCATCGGGGATGCTGGAGAAATGGGACTGTGGCTCGTCCACTTCTGCGAAGTAGACGGCGCTGGAGAAGAGGATGACGCCGATGAAGAGGAAGAAGATGAGCAAGCCCAGCTCCCGCATGCTGGCCTTGAGGGTCTGTCCCAGGATCTGCAGCCCCTTGGAGTGCCGGGAGAGCTTGAAGATGCGGAAGACCCTGACCAGCCTGATGATCCGCAGGATGGCCAAGGACATGTTCTGCTGCCCGTTGAGTTCGCTTTGCTGGATCAGCTCAGTGGTGAGCGTCACGAAGTAGGGGATGATGGAGACAATGTCGATAATGTTCATGATGTTCCTGAAGAACTCGGTCTTGCTGGGGCACACGATGAACCGGACGAACAATTCAAAGGAGAACCAGATGATGCAGGCGGTCTCTATGACGAAGAAAGGGTCTGTGAAGGTGCTGTGGGCCAGAAAGTTGTCTGTCAGATTCTTAGATAGCTCCTGGGTTGACTTAAATTCCCTTTCCTCCCTGAACTCCGGCAAGGTCTCCATGCAGAAGATGATGATAGAGATGACAATGACCAGGACAGAGACCAAAGCTACACCTCTGGCTGCACTGGAGCTTTCGGGGTACTCGAAGAGCAGCCAGAATTGCCTATGAAAGTCATTGGTTGGTAAGAGGGTCTCAGGGTCCTTGATGAACCCTTCATCCTCCCTGAACTGGTCCATGGCTTCATCGCCCAGCTCGTAGAAGGAGATTTCATCAGCAAAGACGTCGATGGGGACGTTGGCCGGGCGCCGTATTTTCCCACCGGACTGGTAATAGTACAGGATCCCATCAAAACTGGGCCTGTTCCTATCAAAGAAATACTCGTTCCTCATGGAGTCAAAGTAACGCATCCTCTTTTCTGGGTCCCCAAGCAAGGTCTCAGGGAACTGGTTGAGGGTCTTGAGCCGTGTCTCAAACCTCAGCCCAGCGATGTTGATGATGACTCGTTGGTCCCCCTCATCCATGCCCACCCTCTCCCCCACCAGGTGCTCACTGAACTCGGCAGAGAACCTGGAGAAAATGGTCTCATTGTTGGCGTTTTCGCTGTTGATGAGGATTCTCAAGTTGGAGAGGAGATTGGCGCAGCTGGGATGGCCTTTCCGCGACTGGCCGGCGGGGCTGAGGTCGTTTGAATAACAGGGATCCTCCACGATCTGATCAGCGTTGTCAAAACTGACTAGTGCCACCTCCATCTCCTTCCAACTGGACACGTCCATCATACACTAATCAGATTAACAGCATAAATCCCCGGGTCGGATGCCGGCAGCTTGCGTCTTTCCCACGCTATGAGGATCTGCAAGGGAACGGACAGGGAGACAGGGCTGAATTGTACATATGGATCCCTTGGCTTGACTGAAAAGAGTAAAAGAAATCTCAGGTCAGAAAACCTTTTTTAACGGGAACGTTAATGTCATTAACTGGCAAAAGCCCTATACTTCAGGAAGTCATTCATCTCCTGAGTTTGCAAACCCTTTTCACATGGCTTCATTACCATTCTTAAACCTCCCAATACCATTTGTAGCACCCAAGGATAAAAGGTCAGGGAGAAGTAGAGGAAAGGGGTGAACCCAACCTTTCCCCAGCAACCCACCCCTGCAGAGCAAGGGGTCATTTAAAATATTTCCAGGTACAGGTCCAGAGTTTTGAACAGGATTTGGAGATATTAAACAATATCCAGCTGGAAAAGACATTGGGTCAAACCCCAGGAGGTCATCAGCACATTGAAGCTGGGTCAACAAGCCTTGGGATAGCAATTCTCAAACTGGAGGCCACACTGGGATTTGGGGAGTGCAGTCCATGAGGAAGGCAGGAGAGGAGAAGAATGTGCCCACCAGCCTTGGTGGACTTTTCTTTTGGAGCCCTTTTCTCCATGTGAAGAGGGGTATGAACTGGAACACCTTGTATTAATCCAGACATTGGGGCAGGTAGTGGATGAAGTGACATCCTCCAGAGCTCTCCTTGGCCTCCTGCATGATAGACCTGATATTCCCAACCACAGGAAGAAGACAAGACTAAACACTCAGGTCACTTGGGGAAGCTGGACACCATCTTTCAAGCCATGGGGTGGATTTTTTCCCAGATCAGCTTTGTCAGGTGCTCAGCAACAGACACCATGTCCCCCAAAATACTCCTGGGTGCACCTCTCCCCAACACAGCACTATTGTTGTACTGAACTCAAAGGCAAAGTCAAAGAGGAGCCCAGGGACCAGGCCAAATTATGGAGCTGGGAAATTACCTGTCCTGCCTCAGGGAGAAGCACAAATAGAAATTAGAGGTTAATGGGGAATGGTTCTAGGGAGATTTGCCCCAAAATGCACTTTCCAAGCAAATTCAACCCCCTGATTTACTTGCCCTTCAGCTCTTTCCCCCCAATAAATATTTTCTAAACATGAGAAACAGAAGGACACGCCAGAGCTGCTCCGTGTGACCGCTAATCACCAAGGGCACGCTGGCTTTCTTACCCAGCAAAGTTCAGAGAAAGGGAGTGAAAAAGCCCAAATGCCCTCGACTGCCAAGAATAGCAACACAATTGAGGCCATGTCTGCTCGGAGCAGCAGCGGTGCTGGGGCTGGTCCTACCATGGGAGTGTTCTCTGCTCTCCACCACAGGCTTTAATTTGTGAAACTGGGCGCTGGGAAGGGACCCATCCTGTCCATGGGGACCCAGCTGCCCCCTCCTCCTCAACCTCCCTATTTAGCTCAAGCCCCTTGGGTCTCCAAAGTTTTTCCTTTCCCATTCTCTAGAAGAGGACTCATCCATCCATGCCTGTGCACTGCTGGTGAAGTTGGGTAGGACAAGCTGGGAACCCAAGTCCATTGTGGTAGATATTAACATTCTGGCTTGCTACAAATCCTCCTTCTTCTCAGCATTACAATCCCCAAATCAAACCTTTGTACAGGACCAGCGTCCATATCCCAGACCAGGCCTCAACCTCAGCAGCACCATGAGATTCTGGATTTGGGGACAAATCCCACAGTTTATCACGTTACCAAAAGATCATGTTTCTCCACTTAAAAAAAAAGGCCAAGGAGCATAGTTGTGCTTAGGCATCCACCTCAGTAGAGCTGCTTCTGGCTGGTTTTGTGCCAGATTTCCCACATGGGGATGTATATTATTTGGGGAAATGTGGCAGAAATGATGCCTGAAGGAAGCCAATAAGCCACATTTCCCACACTTCAGTGCATCAGGAGCCAGGCAGAGAGATACCAGGACCAGCCCAGCCCCAACTAAGCTCTTTTAAACCTTTCGAGGGAAAAACAAGCAGTAAAGAAAAAATGAAAGGCAGCACATCTTTCCCCTCTTGTGTTTTCTCATTTTTCTTTCTTAATATAAACGGCCAAAAAATTATTTTTAAATCAGAAAAAAAGCCAATTGGTTTGAATCAGAAGAGTGTTTAGTGTTGGATGGACGGACGAACTGACCCGTCCCACCATATCTCCACCCTGATGGGAGAACCCCAAGGGGACCACATGCCCAGGAGCTTCTCTTGACAGTGGAGCAAAGTTAGAGCAGCTAAAGCTGATCATGAAATTGCATCCTAATGCAGCACCGTGAGATGATCTTGGTATTTTAAGCATTAAGTGTGCTTAACTCTTAATACTGCAACGCTGGCACCGTGGGCAAGAGAATCCCCCAGCTCTTGCTTGGTAGGAAGGCTTCAACCCAAGACTTTTGGCTCAACCCAAGACAACCCAAGAAGTAATCATGGTATCTTGAAATCTGGCTTCGCTCTGGAGCCCCCATGCACATTGAACTGAACCCCCTCCCCAGCATCATCCCTCATGGGGAAAGTGAGACACAGAGCTGTGAAGGGACAATTTGCATGTCATGGTCATGGTCGAGGGTGGAAAGTTGTGCTCGTCCTCCCCACTGGGACACAGAGAGGTGCTTTTTAGCCTCATTTCAAGCCCTCAGGGTACCTGCTCAAGGGGTGCAGGCTCTGACTTTCCTTTTCTTGCCTTCAAAGCCCCAAAATGTGCTGACAACTCCCTGTCCCCATCACCAGAGATAGGTGCCCACCAGTCCCCAAGCCCCCAAGACCACCCTATGTCTGTCTCATTTTTAATTTAGACCAAAATGAATGGTGCTGCCCGAAGCCACAAAACCTCCTCCCAAAGCTTTGCCTCGCTCGTTCCGGGCTCCAGCAGAGGCTTGAACTAGAAAGTTGCTTCGTTTTTTCCTCCTAAATCACCTAACATCTGCTTCTCCGAATCTGATTAACTAATACCCTTCAGCTGAAATCCCTGCCTGGGGAAAATAAATAAATAATAATAAAAAAAATATCAGGCGAGGGAGAGAGACGGCGAAAGAGAAAGGTCATTTTGAGAGAGGGAGTTTGTGTTTTGCCCATCACATCCCAGTAAATGGGGGTTGTGGTTTCCACTGGCCCCTCTGCAACCATCAAAACCTCCCCATCTTCCGTTCCCTTCTGCTTCCAACCCGACATCCTTCCACCCCCCATGACCCCTCACGCTCCTGGGTGAATAATAGCCGTTTCCAAGGTTTTTCCAGAAAACTAGTGATGCTGAGCCTCTCTCCCACCCCGTCTCCTCCCCACCACCCCTGTGCTGGGATGAGAAAGGAGGTAATTCCTTCCATAACCCCCTCCCCAATGCCATCACCTACAGGGACTTACCCGCACAGGGCATGGAAGTGCCAACGCTCTCTGCATCTGGGAAGAGAGTTATTAAACACCCACAGGGATGTGTAGGGAAAGCGGAGGGGAAAAAAAAAAGAATAGAAAAAAACCAAAACCAGTCCAGTCGTACCCTTGAAAGGTCCCTTTGGGATAAGGCAGGCAATGTCATTTAAAAGGCTCGTCTCTATTTGGTTCACTGAATAATTGGCAGCCCCGCGCGCCGGGGATGGGCTTTGGCAGGCACAGAGGCAGGATCCAGCTCGGTTCAGAGCCTCAGCCCCACCATCACCCTGGGAGCCCTAAAAAGAGCTGGGGGGTCCATGGGGAAATTGGGGTGGTGGGGGTGCAGGGGACACCCTATCCCCATGACCCGCTCGCCCAGGGAGGGGGGGACCGAGTGAGTCGGGGGAGGACATGCCCTTCTGGCGGATGCCACCTTTAATCCCAGTAAAGCTCCGGATGGTCCAGCGGGGACAGGTCTGGCCCGTGATGTGGTGAGGTCTGAGCTGGTCCCCGGGAGGGAGGCAGAGACGGGGGACAGGGACCCGCTGGCACCAGGAGAGAGAGATTTACAGCAGGCGATAGGGCTCTTTTTATTATGAACGTGGAATAATTCTATTAAAAAGAGGAGGGGAGGGGAAAGCCTGAGGGTTGGAGCATCCCCCGTTGCCCACCTACCTCTTGCCTGTGGCCGTGGGTACAGAGGGCTCCTTTCCAGGAGGGGACGGCCACGGTGCCACCACCACGTGGGACATCTCCGTCCCTCCTGGGGGTGGCCGGGATGGGTGGCAGCAGCAGGTACGGCCGGCATAACCCTGCAGAGGGCATCGGTGGGGGACAAGGGAGAGAGGGGACGTGCCCTTTCTTCATGCCTGGCTGCCACCTGGCTGCCAGCCGGCCTCTGGCTCAGGCCCTGGCACCATCGGGCTTATAACCTCCAGTAATAAATAAATAAATGTCCTGGGTGGATGGGACCAACCAGGTCCCGTCAGCACCATTTACTGAAATATCTGGGATTTATGTATATATCTATTTTTTTTTTCCCTTTCCCCATTTTTTCTTTCTTTCTTTCCTTTCCAGAGCTTGCTAAATTCATGGGTATCCTTGATGGGGGTGCTCCATGGTGGTTTCATCCCTGTTGGGTGGCCTCACATGGCTCCCACCTCCACCTTCACCCAGGTGATCTCCCCACCCTCCTCCTCCTCCTCTTCCTCCTCCATCTCCTCCCAGGTCTCTGTGTTTGGGGAAAGCAGATGAGGGGGTGGCACGTTTCTCCCCACGTGCTTCAGCCTGAATTCCTCCACGGTGACGCTCCTTTGCTCTTGAGGGAACTGGTCACCTTGATTTTCCTCCCTCCAGTATCCTTTTCTGTCCTCTGAGCTATTTCTCTCCACCCCCCTCCCCGTGATGTTAATGAGCACATTTAATCGCCCCATCCCAGAGGGGAGCCCGGGACTTGATGGCTTGGAACATCCTATAGTCATTTCTGTCCATCTGCGATGGAAAGGGGACACAACATCAACCAGACGTTTGATGAGGCCCTTCAGGGTTAGGTTATCATTTTATATACCTTCTTCTGCCCTCCTATAGACTAAAGTGCTTACATTTACCCACCCCAGGGAGGCAGATGGAGATCTAATAATAAAAAGGCATTAAATTGATAGTCCCAGCACCCAAATTCAGCCTCCGCCTGTGCCCAGATCCCCTCCAAACCCAACTTTGGGAAGGTTTTGACCACAGGATGATGGTGTTTGTGGGGAAAACCTGACCACTTTGGGGGATTTTTGTCCTCCCAAAATCTCCTCGGCACTAACCAGGGGCACATCCTGCACCTGGGCAAAGAGCTTTTGCGTCAGAGGGAAACCTTGGGGGGTGAAAACCACCCACAGAAGCTGATGATTTGGCTCATGTTGGGGCTGAGAAATCAGCTCTAGCAAAAACCTGCTGTTTATAGGAACATCCCTGAAATCCAGGCAGGGTGATGCTCCAGGGGAGACAGATACGGGAGAAGATGCCCTGAATAACATCATTGCCCCCCAAGAAGCAGGGTGGTTACACAACTCGGTCATCTCCAGAGATTTAGACTACACCCTGGACGCTCTTGGGACAATTTTGCCTTCAACCAAGGTGACATTAAACATCCTTTTTAGCCCTAAGGATTTAAATCCCTCCACTACCCCCAAGCCAGCCCCGGGCATCCCATCCTCCTCCTGCACTTCTTTCCCTCTAATCCTCTCTTCCACGCTCCTGGCATCGCTGCCTCTGCAGGATTTATCCCATGGATAAATTTGACCCCGGAGGGTGTCCCACATCCAGGATGGATGAGCATCCAGTAAGTGCTGGTACGGGATCGCTGCCCAGCAGCTCCACACGCACAGGGGAGAGAAAAGACACCCTGCCCCTCTGCAGAGAGAGTTTAGTTGGTAAAGCTGGGGGGTTGTTTGTTTTATAAAGCAGGTCCTTGAATTATTGCTTTGCACAGGGAGCTTGATTTTCCCTGTGAGGAAGAGGGCAGAGGACTGACCAACTCATCACACCCATTCCCCCTGCGATCTGTAAAGGCAAAGTGGAGCTGGGTGGGAAAAAAGGAGAAGGTGGTCCTACAGACACTACCACCCCCCACCACCCCCCGTGCAAGGAGGCAATGGCACTTAATTTGATTTATTATTCTTTTTTTCCCCCCCTCCTAATTCTGGAGATCACAGAGACCGTGTGTGTCTGCCGGGCTCTGCTCCGCGCCCGGCACCCACGTCACTCCACAGAGCAATTTACCGTGGTAATGAGCCCCTGCTAATTTTCCTTTCTTAGCAGAACTAATTAGCTGGGGTTCAGCGCTACTGTTTCAGCTGGGCTGCTCTCGGACGCAGCTGGGTTGGCTCCACGGCACCTCTGGGGTGGTTTGAAACATTGGGG
>BJBW01009071.1:12284-55014 GCA_004320125.1 Scolopax mira
GGGGCTGGAACCATCCCTGGAAGAAAATTGAGGAGCTCCTGGGTTTGCTGCTGGAGAAGAGCCTGGAAAAGTTTGTGTCCCCCCCACCTCGGGGGACACCTTTGCAAATCGAGCTCTTTAAATTCCAGGCAAATGCGTGCAGCTGCAAGGGAATAAGCAGGAGGGGAGACACTGGTAGTTGAGGGATGATAAAAAAATTAGGAAAGAATAATTCAAGCCCTTGAGGGGATGATAAGGGTCTGGCAAAAGCTACTTCTACTCTCAAGTCCTCCATGGGGGAACAGCGGAGAAATGGAAAATGGACCAAAATATGCTGAAATAACTCAGTGGCTCAGAGGGAGCCCAGGGTGTCTCCTGCCCCAAAGCACCAAAGGAGCTTAGGAGCACCCTGGAGACCCCTATGTGAGACCTTTGCTTTCAAAAGGAGAGAGGTTAAAGAATATCTTGGGCAACAAGGGGCAGGATGAAGCCCCAACATTTAAACCCATGAATGGCACATGATAATCAACCCGAACCAGTGCCTCCTATGGGCTACTTCCATCTCTGTGCCTCAGTTTCCCCAGAGCTAGGAAAAGTTTGGAAAAGCTTTCCCCCTGCAGGAGCAGATGTCCAGGAGAAAGATCCCAAGCAGGATTCCTGGTGCTAGGACAGAGGGGTCCCCCACTGCTGAACCCCACAGCAGGCAGAGAAGCATTCCCAGACAGACCCTGTTAATTTTGTCGTGTGTCCCCCCCACTCCCCCAAGTTTGCATACCTCATTCTCATTTTTCCACCCATCGTTTTTTTATATATATAAAAAAAATAAAAATCAGATTAACAGAGAGCCCAGTACACGCCATGAGGCGGATGAAACCTTTCCTGATACCCAGCCATACAGTCCAAAATTAATCAGCTATGGATTAACCGGGTCAGGATGAAATTTAATAAGAAGGGAGGGCGAGTCCCTGGCAAGGAGGGAGCCAACGTGGTCCCACACCGGGTGCCCCATATAAAAGCTGCTGCAGAACAATACAGGTAGTGGGAAAAGCCAGATGGGGTGAAATGAGCTCTGCGGCGATGCCGGCTCCTTGCCCAAGGGGGCTGGCAATAGCCTGGGTCTGGGCCAGGCTGCAGCTGAGCCCTCCTCATCTTCCCCCCTGCTCAGAATCAGGCTTTTAGCCTGATTCATGAAAAGATTTAAATAGGGTTGGGTTGGGGTTTGTTTTTTTTTTTGCCTCTGAGGGTGGCTTTGGGGGATGCTGAATGGGCTTTTTGGAGGCTGGTGATCTGCTCTGCCCTGGGTTTCACGAAGCCGTTGCTGCCACAAAGTGTTTGACACGCTCTAGGAAGCGGCTGGGAGATGGACAGATGGACACAAAGTGCCAAAAAGTGGGGGTCCACAGAGTGACCCCTTTCCCCTCGAGCATCCCAGCTCCCTCAGGGCGCCTGGATGTGGCTGGGGAGGGGGGGGAGGCAGCGTCCTCCCCACTCTCACCCTCCCTGCTTACGGCGGCTGTAACACGATAAGAGACAATCCGATCCCAAATCGATGGGAAACTTTCCCAATTTGTCCAAAAGTGCTGGGATAGAGGCAGAGCCCCCCCGGGACCCAGAGTCCAGAGCTCAGCGCTGTAACCTCAGGCTGCTCCTGGGGACAAAGAAATGACTTTCCCCCCTCCAAAATCCACACTGCTAGAGCCAAAAATGGATATATAGCGTGCACGGGAAGCAATAGGAAGCCACTAATTGGGTCAGGCGGATACTTGCATCGATCCTGATTTTTGCAGCAACAGCAGCTAAAAAGAGCCACATTTTAACAGAATTTGGGGTCCCGGTACCACTCATGGCACCGTGTGCTGAGCCAGAGCCGCTGCAGAGGTCGGGGCAGCTCCTCCAGGCATATCACAGCAGCCCATGATCCCACCTCACCCATCCAGGTGAGGATGTTCTAATTTAGACCCAGCAGCAAAAAGTAATTAAGACTTAAAGCGATCGAGATGGTGCCAGTTTGGGACCTTCCAGCTTCGTCATAGCATACACCCAGCAACCAGGAGCCCTTCAGCCTCCCTTTTCCTCCAAGGAGAAACTAAACTTTTCCCTTGGTCGCCACCACCCCGAAAAAACACCCAAGAGAAAGGGCACAGAGCCCCCGACTGCCCCAAACCCACCCAACCCAACCCATCCTCTCCTTCACCCCGCTGCAAAGACGGAGGAAGCAACAAACCCGGCTGTTGCATCATCCTCATCCTCCCCCAGCGCGTGGGGCACCCGCTCCTCTTGCCTCCATCCTCTTCCTCCTCTTCCTCCTCCTTCAGCTGGGCTGACGGGGGGCTGCCTCTCGCTGGTGCATGGCCCCGGCAGCGCGGGGATGCTCGTACCTCTCCTGCGCGGGGCGGAAAGGTGATGCTGGTACCCACGTGAGCCCGGTGGGACTCCTTGCCCTCATTCTCCTTGTGCCTGAAATGGGTTGTTTTCTTTTTTTCTTTTTCTTTTTTTTTTTTTTTTGCTCCCTCGCCGGGTCCTGCCCACCAACAGCAGCATCCGGGATCCCAACTCATCACCTTCACCTCCTCAAACAAAGACATGGCTTTCCCTTCCCAAGGGAGGGTGAGGAAGGACTGGAGGAAGAGGAGGTGGTGCTCAGATGTGGCCCTTTTTGCTCCCCACCACCACCACCCAGGGCTGCTCTGCCACGTTCAGCCCTGATGGTGACGATTTCAAGGGGAGCCCAAGTTTCTTTGCACCTGCCTTAAAGGAAGGAAGGAGAAGGCAGAGACTCGGGACTCTCTCTTGTTCCCTCTGACATGGCTGCACCCTGAGGTACCAGCTGAGTGGAGGCACCCAGAGCCCCTCCAGCCACATGTCCCCTTGCCCGGGCACTTCCTCAGCTGCTGCCAACATCTGGGCCTGATTTCATCCCAGAAAAATCCTTCATTCCTGGGAGCTTCATTGCTGTTATCTGCAGACAGGATCTCCCAAACTGCCAAAGCTTGGGGGGAGGGTGGGAAAAACCCTGGGGGGCTTTTTCCATCCTGTTTTCATATCACCGTGGCCAGGGGTGTCCTTTCCTCCCTGAACGTCTGCTGGGGGCAGGGAGGGGGGGGTCAAAACTTGCCTGTACAACTCCAAATCCTGGCTGTACCCTGAAGGCAGCCAAGAGCAGCCCCAGCCAGGGACAGAGCAGAGGTTGTTGGATGTGACCATAACCCCTCAGAGTCACCAAAGAGACATCGGGGGGGCTGTGAGCATCCCCTATTGCCTTCAGCAAAGGCAGCTGAGCTGCCATTTCAAGCCCCTGCCTGCTTTGCCAGCAGGATTTGATGAAACTGTAGCTATTTCCCTTTCCATTTCTTCCCCCATTCTCTTCCTTCCCTGCCCCAAAACTTCATAAGCAAAGTCAAAAATGAGAGCATCACCCTGGAAAGGGACCCAGCACACAGAAACGGGGCGAGCACCAGGCAGGACATCTCCAGACTGACCTCCAAAACCAGCCCTCCCCCTGCATCCCAAATCCTCCTGCCAGCAGCTTGGGATGCTGAGCCTTTCCCTCAAGCTTCTTTCCAGCTGGTGTAACTGGGACAGGTTTCCACGCTGTGCCATTGAACTGGGAAAGGGAAAAATAGGGAGATCAGCCTGCACTGAGACCTTTCAGCAGCATCTTGGCAGCGCAGTCCTCAAACTCGGGGTCTCCCAGAGGTGGTGCTCAAAAAAAACCCAAACCAATTCCAGGGAAATAAAATTTAAAAAAAAAAAAAAAATTAAAAGAACCATCTGTTCACATCCTGGAAAATCATTCCTGGAAAATCTTCCCCTCAGCTGTGGGGAAAAGGAGATGTCAAAGCTCAGAGAAAGCAAAAAGTTGCCCTTTGGGGTCGTCATCTCCCACCAACACCAGGCTCCTCATGAGAAGTTGGAGCTGATTTTGCCTCAGAGCAATTTCCCAGTCTCCTTCCCTTGACCTTTGAAAATGGACACGGACGATCCCGGAGGGGCCACCCCGAGATGGGGTGTCCTGGTCCCCCCCTCACCCAGGACAGCACTTCAGAGGAAAGCCATGGTTTTCCCAAGTGTGTGCCCTGAGCTGAATTTCATCTTGGGATGCAACGGGAAATCATTCACAGGGACACAGACACACAGTCTTGGCTTTTTTTTAAGCCACTTTGGGATTGGGGAAAATGTAAAGGGAACGGCTCAACTGAGGGGACCAGGTTGTATTCTCCGGGAATCAGCAATACAATCATTTTTTCCCCATTAAAAATGAGGTTTTATTGGGTCAAGGCTTTGCTTGTATGGAAATTTCTACACTTTCTACAGGGATTGCCCCCCTCTGAAACTGTGCAACTCATCACACACCAAAGAGGGAACAACCCTGAAGGTGTTCATGCAGTGACTCTGGGGTGATGCTTGAACCTGACCCCACTACTAACTCAGGAAAGTCTCTTTGGCCCCGACTGAGTCTTTTCACCCAACCTTTATCCCCAGTACCTGGTTTTCCATGGGATTTTCATTAGTGCTTAGAGGATGGAAGCCTTCGTTAGTGCGAGAGCCGCAGCGAGCACTGGGCCAGTGCCAGGACCAGCTCCATCTGCGCTCCTGCACCAACCCACAAGACCAGAGAAGATGACCTAAACCAGACTCTGTGAAAATCACATTATTCTTCACCGCTAAATGCAAATTCCGTTGGAATTAGAAACAGTTTGGGCCCAACATTCCCACTAACCCTCCCCACACCCTGCTCCGTGTCACTGGGATAAGCCCTGCGCAGCTTTGTGCAGGGGGGATTCCCACGCTCGATCCCCTGGGATCACCTAAAACATCCCTATTATTTCCAGGCGAGACCCAGCCAACCTAAAAGGATCCCATTAACTCTTACGACCTCAGCCTCCATCTGCTGCTGCCTCCCCATTTAACTCACCCCGATAGAACGGATGCTCCCGCCGCTGTTTCAGGATTTAAGTGACTCCTTGGCAGCCACAGATTTCAGCCTGTCAGAAATCCTGATTAATTATTTCCCGACCCCCCTCAGGTCCTTACGGTTTAATTCGAGCAGGCTGAAGGCAACTAAAACTTCCTCTCCCATGTTTCAATGTCTTCAAGGCTTCTTGCATACGCTCCAATAAAGCAGATTGCAACGGCTGATGATTTTCTAATGGAAGACTTGCAAAGCATTCAAGCCCATTAAAAAGATCACAGCCAAAAGTAACTACTTTATTTAAGTCTTGGAAGAGAAACAAAGGCTGTAAATGCTCAAAGCACAGAGCGTATCTGCCTGGGTTCAGGCACAAACCCAAGAGCATCCGAAAATCCTGTATCAGCACAACTTGGTACAAAACCATGAGCCTGGCACCATTTTAGCTGGAGATAAATGGAAACATTTTCAACCAGGTGATCCTTCCACATCTTAGCGATAATAAAATAAAATAAAAGGAATGGCTTAGTACAGGTGGGGAACCTTCCATGGGTGTTGGGGTCAGTTACATCTCCGTACATCAATGCCGTAACAGACTTTTATAAGCACAATAAATAAAATTAAAACCAGTCACTCACCCACAGCCCTGTTCAGCCAGCCTAAATCCGGCCCTTCCTCAAGCAATAAGAGTATCTTGGGTGGTTATGGACATGGCCGGTGCCCGCACGTCTCTGAACACGCAGCCAAGGATTAGAAAGAGTTTGTCTCAGGAAAGACTCAGATTCAGAAACCCTATACCCTCGTGAAACCCTACCTCGCCTTGCTGTCCTTGGCTTTAAAGGAAACACGGGGAAGAGACACGGTGCTGCAGGGCTGTGGTGCATCTTCACACGTGGGGGGTAACAACAGCCCCCAACAAACCTAAACTCTTTAGCAACCAGCCCCAAGAGAGGGCTTGTACCCCCAAGAGCTCAGCTGCTGAGCTGAAGACCCCCAAGTGCTTCGTTACCTGGGAGCAGATTTGTCCCCATGGGCAGGTTGCTCCATGGGCAACATACGCATGTGATGAGGGAAACCCCTTGACATTAAGAGCTTCCCACTGGGCAGAAAGACCTGTTTTAAGCAGCAACATTCACATTTTAAGACTAAAAGGCATTAAAGGGTCCAACAGCTCTTACCTGCCCAGGTGGGGGCTGTAGTCCAGTATCTTGGTTCCACCAAGGCATGTTTGTACCTCAAAGGGAGCTGCATGGCTTCAGGTTTGGGTCCTGGTCTCCCCACTCTTCCCTGTGCAATGCTTAAGGGGACACAAGACCAATATTTTGGGGGATAGCTGGCTTGTGGACTTTCTGTGTCCCACACTGTGGGCAAACTCAAAAAGTGGCCCCACATTCAGCTCTCAGCAGCATCAGGCAATTCCAGGGAAGAGGAGATGTACCCCAAAGTCTCAGAAGGGTCTTCCCACTAGCGAAGATCCCCCTCATTGCCTGACCCATGAAGAAACAGCTGTGGAAGACTTTGGCTTCTCTGATGGGTTCTTCCAAGCCCATGATATGGTGTCCTGGTCATTTTTATTCCAAAAATACGTGGGATTGGTTTAGCCCATCTGTCTTCTGTTTGGTGGGTAGGATGAGAAGGTATACACTGGAGCCTGCAGGGTAGCCATAAGTTTCTTGACCAGGATGGTCAACAATCCACCTCTCCCTGTTCACCAGGATGGTCAACCATCCACTCTCCTTGCTGCACTGAACTGATCTTGGTATCAGATACCATATCTGATCTTGCAGCAATCATGAACAGCAGGCAATGGAAGAAAACGTCCATGGTTTGCCCAAGTCATCAGCTTGGCCATTCTGCTTTAACCCAAACTACAAGGAAGCCCCAAAGACTTACCTCATCCTTCAAGCACCACCAAAAGCCATGTATGCCCAGTATCTCTAGGAGGTGGTACTACCTCACAAGTATTTCCCAGAGGTTACTGTTACACTGCAGTAATGGGGAATCTCATTAATTACTTGTTCAGCTGAATGGTGGTAACGAAGGCCCAGGACATATCAAGAATCATGTTAGCATGGCAAGTGGCAGGGGAACACCCAGAAGGGGTGATGCTCCACAGAAAGGCCTGAAGTTGTTACAAGGACGTTGGGAGACTTGATACAAAAGGCCAGCTTATTAATAGCTAATGGACAAATAAATTATGTACCCACTTGGGTAGATAGTATTTCTCTCTCCTCACTTCACCCTGCCATCTCCATCACCTCCTTTCTCCCTGGTTTCTGTCCCACTTCGTTCTTTCTCCTCTAATTTCCTGCTTTGTGGGACATCAGTGTGTTTTTCTTGTCAATGAAAGCTTCAACGCTGTAGTGCTGGATCCAGCCTCCCCCCAGGGTCTCAGCTGCCCACATCCATCCAGAGCAGGACAGGAGACCAACTGGCCACCCCAAGAGGGTTGGACACCTCCCCCTATGACACCAGGGGCTGCTCCTGCTCCCATTCATGACCTGGAAACACTGAACCTGAAAGAGAAGCTCCGGAAAACAAAACAAAAGCTTCTCCCAGTGGCTTTCTCTGGTGGCTTTGCGGGATGTGACCTGCCCTGCCTGCCATCTGCCCAAGGAGCAGCCCAAGCCGGCGATGGAGGCAGCCAAGTGGCAGCAGCTCCGCTCCGGCCACGCTCCAGCAGGTCCCTGGCAGGCAGAGAGGGAAGGGGAAGGTTGGAAAACAACACATAGGGGAGAAAAAGGAGGGGTTGCTCCATGCACCTGGGAGTTGGGGTCTCTAGCACCCCAAAAAGCCAGACCAGGAGAAGGGAAAGCTGAGACTAACTTAGTGAAGGGAGGTTTGGGGCTCTCCCTGTTCCCTGCACCACTGGGTGCTCTGCAAAGCCCAGGGAGGGCAGGGATCTGCTGTGTCAGAGCATCCCCATCCAGGATAACATGGCAACAGGTTTGAGCAGCCACTTGGGTTGTGGGCACGGCAAGATTCCCACCCACTCCTATTTCATCAGGGGCAGCAGTTTCCCCTCTCACCTTCCCGAGCTCCGTTTCCCATCTGGTTTGTGGGCAGCACCCTGGTACCCACCTGATCCCGTGACCAGCAAGGTCCTTCCCACCAGACACTTCCTCCCCAAGCTCTAAATGCTGTTTCTGAGCCCTCATGCAACAGTTTTAGAGGAAGCCAAAGTCTCCTGGAGTGTTTTTTCAAGCATCTCAGAGCCAACCACGTCACCCCTGGGCTTTGGGGCTGTCTCCTGTCAGCAGGAGGAGCACAGAAAAGAAGGGGTGCTCAGACAGGTTAACCCTCTGCTATTGCATTGAGTTGGGGACCTCCGGCAGGTCTGTGGTACAGCCCCATCCCCAACACACCGAGGAGATGCAGAGCATTTAAAGAAAAGCCAGGAGCAGCACCCCAGTCCCTGGACCAGCTCTTTAACTGGAGGATGGTGACCCCACCATCCCTGTCCCTGTGCCCCGAGACCCCATTTCCCCAGCGCTGCCCCCCTTCTCTAATCTTTGGTGATCACTTTCTCTGCCCACTCTGATTTCACAGGCTGTGCTATGTTATCCCTTGTGCCAGGGCAATCTGATCCCCACCCCCTCATCAAGCTGTCTATTAACACTGTCACTAATCGCCCTGGACCCTACACTGACCCTGATGAAGTTCCACCCTGTGGGTCTTCATTGCCCAACTTGATGCTGTCCCATCAGTGGGCAGGCTCCTGTTCCAGGCCCTTCACCTTCTCGGAGAGTTTGCATGACCCCAACCCACGTCACAGCAGCTCCTGGTCACCGAAATCAGGCTATTCTATATCAGTAATAAGAAACTCTCACCATGACCTCTGACCAGAGCACGTATCTGCTCACACTATTGCTTCCTCCCTCGGGAGAGCAGCATCTCACCCCCACATCCATGATGATATCAAAGCATCTATCTCCAGCCCAAACCCCACAACAACTTCCTCCATGAAGGGGCTCTTTTGCCCATTTTCTTGTCCGTTTTCTATCAGCCAAAGGATAGAAATCACAAAAATCATGGAGACATAGAATAGTTTGGGTTGGAAGGGAGCTTTAAAAGTCATCTAGTGTAATCCCCCTGCCATGAGCAGGGACATCTTCAAATAGATCAGGTTGCTCCAAGCCCCCTCCAACCTGCCCTTGAACCCCTCCAGGGATGGGGCAGCCACAGCTTCTCTGGGCAACCTGGGCCAGGGTCCCACCACCCTCACACCAAACAAGTTCTTCTCCCCATCTCCCCTCTTTCAGGGTCAAACCCTTCCCCCTCCTCCTAGGGCTCCCCTCCCTGATCCAGAATTCCCCCCCCTCAGCTTTCCTGGAGCCCCTTTGGGGACTGGAAGGGGCTCCAAGCTCTCCCTTCTCTTCTCCCTGGAGCCTTCTCTTCTCCCTGGAGCCTTCTCTTCTCCAGGCTGAACCCCCCAACTCTCTCAGCCCCCCCTCCCAGCAGAGGGGCTCCAGCCCTCCCAGCATCTCCATGTCCCTCCTCTGGCCCCATCCACCAGCTCCGTGTCCTTCTGCTGTTGGTGGCCCCAGAGCTGGAGGCAGCACTTGGGGGGGTAAAGGGGTAGAATCCTGCCCCCCTCAAACCAGAAAAGGGAGGAAGAATGTGCTTCCCTACCTTGTCTCTGCTGCTGGATCAGTGCAGGGATGTAGATGTGGCCGTGTCACATTTTGGGGTGAGCAGTGAGGCAAAGGAGAGGGAGACAGTTTGTTTTCAGACCACCAGGGAAGCAGAGAGAGACAGACAAAATAAAAGGTTGCAGCGGGGAGGAGAGGGTGATAATACCCCTCCTCTGGTGCCCCTGCAAACTAGGGAAGGAAAAAAGAAGGAACAAGAGCGAAAGTCTGAAATTTGGCTCTCTTCTAGGTCCTTTCTTCTCCCTACACATGATGGGGACAGCCAAGAGGAAGGCGAGAAGATGGTTCTGCTGCCCTGGTTGTAACCAGCCTCATTGGAGGGGAAAGCTCCCTCTGGGGTGGTGCAGGAGACAAGGGTAAGGCAACATCCATCCCAAGCTTTACAGCGATCTAAAGCCAAACATGGCATCACTTCACTGCCTCAAAACCCTACCCAAGGGCCCAAGGTGAGGTTACAGATGGGGAAACTGAGGCACAGAGGACACACGCAGGCTGAGCTGCAACAACATCCCTTCACACAGGGTGAGGGAGGTGCAGGTCTGCTCCCTCCATTCCTCCTTTGATCCACAGGCAGCAGCTCCAGGGAGAAGCTCTGCCTGGTCAGGTTACTCCAGCTGAGCCTCCAAATCATGTCCCTGCAGCAGTTAAAGCCTGGTAACATCAGAAAGTGCTTGCTGGTATCTCCAAAGCAGCAGTTTCTGTCTGTTCTGTGGTCACTGGGTCTTGCTGGCTAAGGGTGCCTCTGAAAAAATGCCCAAGAAAATTAAAGTTACTGTCAGTAATCTTAAATTCACCTCACGGGGGAGTTTGGGCCCCTCACAGAGAAGCTTTAGTGGACTGTAAACTAAAGAAAAAATCAAAATATCTTGTACCAGGATTGAAATCCAACAGTGCCCCTGTCTGGAGGATGGAAATAGAGCAGCTTAGTCCAAGATAAGGTATTTTTACAGCATTTCACAGCATTTATTTAAATAATTTATTTTTAAAAATTAATTTAAATTTACAGCATAAATTAAATGGAGGGCAACCCAGCCTAGCATCCCCTGGTCCCCAGGTTCCGATGGCTGCATCCAGCCCCCCCCCCCCCCCTCCACTGCCCAAACCCAGGTCTGAGCTGCTGCTGAAGTCAGGCCCCCAGATGCCATCCTCTGCAGCAGGGAAGGGTGGCACAGGGCAGATTTATCAAAAAAGAAAAAAAAAAAGGGTTCTGCAGGTCCCATCGAGTGGCTGCAATATAACAGCTCCAGCCAGAAGAGGACAGTGGTGCATGTGTTTTATTTCAGAATGTGCTACCTCCAGGTACACAAGCTCTGAGGAGGATTTTCGGGGCTCTAGGCCCCCTTTTTGCTCTTGAAATCGCCTATTTTGACACACACAACAGGGTATGATGGGGGTCGAGGCTGTTCCCAGTGACAAAACCCCACCCACTCAGCACCTTCAGACAGTCCCTTGAGCAGGGGGAGGTTATGTATAGATCCTCTTAAACGCTGATACATTCACCTGGAGCTCTTACTTAGATCCTGATATATTTATCACCCTAATGGTCATCACACCCCACAGCCTTCCTGGGGTCAAATATTAAAAAGAGACTAGGAAAAAAAAAAATAAAAATGAGGTTTTTGCTCTTAATTCTGGTGGCTCCTGGGGTGGTCGGTTTCTCATTGTTGCCCCAAAATGTCCCCCCTTCCATCCCTGCTCCTGCCAGCTCAGCAGGAATCACCGCACCCCCTTCACACGCTTCAGCAGCACGTGCCCTGAAGCAAATCAGCAAAATTCACTGGTATAAAACAAAACAGCCCACAGAAACCCACCTCTCCTCATCCCTTCCATTAACAAATCCTCTTCCCCCTCCCTGGATCCCGCAGGGGAGGACGATGCAGACAGGAGCTGCCAGAAAGCTGTCACAACATCCCCAGCACACGGGAAATAGGGATCCTCACCCTCAAAGAGTCACATCTTGGCTTTCATGGCTGCCTGACGATCTCAGCACAACCTTCCTCCCACCCGAGCTCTGCCTCCCTTGCTCACCTGCTTTAACCCAAGAGCAGAACCTATTCCACAGCCCCAGTAAGACCAGCAGCCCCAGGGAAGGTCCCAGACTGGTTTGTCTTTGCAGAGGTCCTTTTCTAACCTCAGGTGGAGCCACTCACCAGATTATCAGCTTTATTCCTCAGGAGCTTGACTTGCTCACAGCTTTGGAAGGCTAATGAGCAGGGGTTTTTTTTTGCTAGTTAGGACCAGATGTGCCAGTTGGGCTGAAAATCTGGGTGAAAAAACAGGAACTGGGGAGGGAATTGGAAGGCAAAGAGTCTTGGTGGTTACCAGCACCCTGTTTGACCTCATCTCCAGTGCTGGGTGTTGTATCCTCCCTCCCTGTTCCCCACTACTTTACTAAGAGGGTGAAAAGGAGTGATGAAGATGCCAGATCATCGCTGGAAGATGCTGGACCATACCTGAGGGTTGGCCCATCTTCTCTGCCTCCCCCCAGATGACACGAAGGGACAAATTCATGCAGAACCAGGCAGGGGTCTGCAGCACTGGCAATGAGAAGGGTCTGTGGGTTTTTCTTTTTCCAGTGTGTCTCTCCTCTATTTCTCCCTTCCAAAAACTGACTCTTATTTCTGTCACCTGCTCCCCTTTACATCCTAAATGGCATCAAAATTGGCCCAGGTTGCCCAGAGAAGCTGTGGCATCCCTGGAGGGGTTCAAGGCCAGGTTGGAGGGGGCTTGGAGTAACCAGGTGTCCCTGCCCAGGGCAGGGGGTGGCACTGGGGGGGCTTGAAGATCCCTTCCAACCCAAACCATTCTGTGATTCTATAAAATCCACCTGCAGGCTGGTGGGAGTCAGTCCTGATGGGGAGAAGCTGCGAGTGACAAAGAGGATTTTCCATCCCCCTTTTGCAGTCGAGGTTTTGAACACTTATTTTTCCCTCCAGGGTGTGATCGAAGCCCTTGAGTCCTGGGAAAAAGTGTCTTGCAGGGGGTTGAACTATGCTTTCTCTGAGCACCCTTGGGGTAAATTTACCCCTTGGGGTAAATTGCTTGGGGGCGAGGAGGAATATGGAGGGATTTACAGCATGTTCCCCAACTGCTGGAAATCACTTGCCTGAACAGTGTCACCTGCGAGGAATCCTTCCCTTTCCATCCACTCAGTCTGGGCTACCAGACCATCGGCACCAGGGATGCCCAAAATGATGGCCATGGGACACAGAGCCTATTGAAATCTCCCCTTTACTCAGGTCCAGGCACACATAGCCTTGGGGACAAGCCTGGAGGACAAGACTTACACCCATACTGTGCAAGTGTCACAGAATCTCCTGCACCCAGAGACCTCCAGTCTCATCCTCCTCACTCACCAGCCCCGTGCCACGTAGAAAGAGGTGCAAGGAGGTAAAAATACATCTTCCATCAGTGCCAGCCTCATCTCAACATGCCCTCTAAGACCCTGCTTGGTTTCTCCTTAGCCACCCCAAGACCCTCCCTCCCTCCCCACTTTCTCCACCACTTTTTCTCCACCAGGGTCCATCCCTCCGCTGGAGGAATCCTCCCTGCTAAATACAACAGCCCCTGCCAAGATAAAAGCGAAGCTGTGAATAATTCATGTTTCAATCTTTTTTACCACCGTCTGCTGTAAATATTTAAATAGCACCGAGATGTCTAGAGCTGAACTTGGGGAGGATGAACCTGAGCAGAGCTTCCAGCTTGGAGGAGCAGCCCCATGGAGGGGGAGGGTGGCAGATGCCGTGGGGACAGGGTAGGACATTTCTTTGGCTGTGTGTGTGCTGGGGCAGGGACAAGGGAAGTCCTAGGGGAAAAAACTGATTTATATCTCAGTAAGGAGCAAATGTCCAAGCCTTTCTGACCTTCCAGAAAGAGGACCAGTTCAGAAAGGGATTCATTTCCACTGCAGGAAGGTGGTGAACATTTTCTTGAAAGGATATTTGGATACAAATAACACAGTTCAACTTCCAACATTCTCCTTCCTCTCTCATTTGCTGCCTTCCCCCGGCTCGAAACCTCAGAGAAATTTTAGCCATATTTATGGTGGCCACAAAACTGATCTGCAAGTCCCATCTGCTCCAGTCTGCAGCTCCCTGAGCTCTGCTCTCTACCTGGAAAACAAAAAAAATCCAGTATCTGACATTAAAATAAGGTACAGTCCTGTGCTGTCTCCCAGCTCCAGTGCAACATCCAGCCAGGACACAAGGGGCAGCTACTGGGGATATTTACCTAATCCCAATGGATTGGGAACATTGGGAGCTCGTTGCAGGAACCAGAGATCCCCTCCAGGGAAAAACCCCATCCCAACACTGGTTATATTTTATTTTGATATGCAGCATGCGGAACAGCACATCCCTGGGAAGCCGCCATGTGCTCGAGCATCTCCTCCTGCCTCAGCATCACGTTGGCATTTTGCAACCCTTCCCGTAGGTAATGGTTTGGAGCAATTATTGTCACCGTGTCCACAGGGACACGCTGCTCCTGGGTCCTCTGCTGACGTGTCCCTCACCGGCCACCTCATCCTCCCCGTGCACAATGAGCCTGCATCTCCCCAAGCTCTGCTTGGAGTCTCCTCTGGGGATCTATCAGCTTCTGAAACTCCAGGCATTTTCCTCCTGGAGATTTAAGTGGGTTTCACCAGAACTGGGGGGTTTCCAGCTTTGCAAAAATGGCTTTAAATGTGCCAGGTGCCCTTCACTTGTGCATTTCTCCCTGCACCAGCCTATATATAGGGGGACATGCTCAAGGTCCTCCTCCTGGAAAGACTCTGTTGCAAATCCCTTCATCTTCCTCCAGCAAAAGGGGAAAAAAAAAATCCAAAAACCCAGGAGGGGTTTGCAACCCCGGCGTGAGGGGGGACCAGCCAGCACCAGCAGTTCCCACTCGTGCCATGTCTCAGATCTACAACTCCATCACCATACTGGCTTTGGGGTCATCTTTGGATGAAAAATAGGTCCAAAATATCTCCACTGAGCCCAAATCTTTCTTTTAAAGACAATTTTTGGGCTGGAAAGAGCTTTCCCACCTCTGGAGGCTCTTTGTGGGTTCCCTAGAACTCGAGTGAATGAAGAGTTTGGGACCCTAAAAAGTTTTGCAATTTGAATATTCAAATAAATGTTGCTCTTAAGCCAAGTGTTTCACTCAGTTTTAACCTTTTGAAAGCCTTTTCCCAACCAACTTAACATTTGAAACAAAAGAGATTTTGTTTTCCCAATGGGATGCTTGGAAAACTTCAAATCTTTTTCTTCATCTACATCCCCAAGCCAAGATATTAATCAAAACAATATGTTTCCCACAACAACAACAAAAAGCATTCAGTCAATGAGTCATCATTTTTCTGTGAAAAAACCCACAAGAAACAACATTTCCCCAGCTCCCTGCTTGGGAATGGCTCTAATTTCTGCATCAGCCCCTGGGGCCAAAGCAATGGTGGTGGGTCCCAATCAGATGTGGGGGTTTTCTGGGTGTAGGTGCAGGTTCAGGTGGTCTAGGCAAGCTTTACTCCTTTCTCTGAGGTTGGTGGCAAGATCTACAACCTCTTTGACATCATGGGCTTTGCCTGGTTGGTTTGTTCCACCCATCCCCAGAGATTCTGGAGCCTGAAAAGGGGAAGGAGAGCATGCAGATGAACTAAGCATCAATGTGCAGATCAGCTGGTGATGGTTTCACAGCTCTTGGTTGCTCTTCCCACCTCCAGAAATGAAGACTGAAGGAAATGTCTGTGCACCGAGAAGATTTTACCAACATATATGGATTGAAGCATCCCACGGGGGTGACATCACCCCATTTCAGTCCAGGGACTGCACCGATTGCAGCAGAGCCCAGAGCCCAAAGGCAGCTCAGATAAACCCACTCCATGGGACCTTGGGACTGGATGGATTCAAACTGTCCCCAGAACCCCAGACCCAATGGGGGGAGCCCACTGGGCATGAGGGCATCAGCCATGGGGCTTCACACCACTGCGTGAGATGTGGTAGCAGGATGGAGCCTGTCAGGTGCTGCCACTGAAGGTGGCCTAGGGGGTTCCAGAAAAAAAAAAAAAGAGAGAAAGGTGGGCAAAAAAAAGAAAAAGCCAAGATGAAACCCTTGGCTGATCAATTTTCCACAGAAGGTCACGGGAAGGCTGGCGGGTTCGCTCTGTACTAAGTGGTTTATAGATTTCTTCTAAATAGGAAGACGCAGCTGCCAGTGTACCACACGGAGGAGGGCACAAACCTGGCATGGGGGGACAGGGACAGAGCTGGGGGACAGAGGGGCCCTCCCTTCTTTCTCTCCCATCAAGCTCATTTAACAGCAGGTGAGGGATTAATGGGGGGACACATCCCACTACATGTTCCTTCCTGCCCAGGATAAAGTCACCTTGTGAATAACCATGGGGGACCAGGTTTTTAAAGCACCCACAGGGCACCAAGCCCCTTTTTTTGGGGGGGTGGGGGTATTCAAAGGACTTGCTCAAGGATTTGTAGGAAGGAGAAAAGAGGCAGAGCATCCTTCTCTGCGATGCTCTGGGCCAGGTGGGGCTTGTGGGAATGACACTGCTTTAATGAACACCCAACCTTGGCCAAGTCCCTGCAGGGAGGACCCCAGAGTGGGTGCAACCACCCCACTAACACCTCCTCTTCCTCCCACCCCAAGGATCTGCCCACACCATGGGTAAGCAGGTGAGCAGGGGTGCGGGGGGAAAGGTGAAGGAGAGATTTTCTTGATGCCTAAACACCCCCTTCCTCATCCCAAGGTGAGGTGCACATTCAATTGCAAAACTGAAGTTTGCACAAACTCTAGAAGAGTTTGGAGAAGTTTCCATTTCATCCGACAACTGGTCGGGGGTGAGAGGCCTGGAGTCAGAGGGAAGTGACTAATCAATCCACTCATCATTTATTTATAAAAACGGCAGATGCGAGCAGGAGCTGAACCGCTGAAGATAGCAGCCAGCAGCCAGCCATTGCAGGAGGATTTTGGAGGAAAAATGGACAACTGAGGCAATAGCTTCGAGGGGGAATGTCTTATCTGCAGGGTCCGATCAATAGGGAGAAGAACCTTATGAGACTTCTTGTCTCTCCCAACACCACTGAAAGTCATCCCATCCTTCCCAGTGCTTTTATGAACAAAGCAGGAAGTCACTAAAAAAGAGTGGCTTTGCTCCAGGGTGGAAACATCACCAGGACATACAGAGAATGATGTTCTTCTTTCCTGAGACACTTGGATTCAGCCTGAGCTCCCTGCAGATGCCTTGTCGGGTCCCTTGTAGCCTCTTTTGCTCCTCTGTTGGGCATAGAAATCATTTTATAGACAAAACCAGTGGAGAGGACTCATCTGCTTGGCTTGGGAATGTGTAGCCATGAGGCAGTTCCTGTGGGCATGGTCTTCCCCCAATATTAAGAGAGAAGGGAATAGAGGATTCTCTTAGAAAGAACATCTTGTAGTTCCTATTGTTTGGGGTTACAAGACATAGGCATGGGCACACACACAAAATATTCACCTCCAGGCAAAGTCTGGGCTCTCCCATGGGGACCAAGGGGATGAGCCTCCCTGCTCCCACGGGCACCTACACCTTCAATCATCACCCTCCTTAAGCAAAACTTCACCCTTGATGAAGCCAGGGAAGCAGGACCAGGATCTCCAGGCATTTTAAGGTCCATTAACTGGCGACGTAAGGCCTGAGCCTCATCAGGCATAAAATTGGAGTAAATCCAGGGACATGTGCAGGGTTAAGGCACCGGAGAGGTGGCAGAGAGGTGCTTGGACTCCAGCAGCACTGGGTCCTGTAGGCACTCTGAGTTGTGCAGCTGGGGTTGAACGAGCTCAGAAGCACAGAGAATACAGTGCTGAGCTGCTGCAAAGCCCTGTTGACCCTTGGAACCTTGGTGCTCCTCTGGGTTCCTCTTGCAGCTCCAGAAACCGCTGCTAGAAGCAGTGATGACTTGAGATTACTGTATTTGATGTGTGGAAAGGTGGCATCTACGGGAACCTGGAGCCCCACTGATTCAGCTCCTCATCTTTCACACACATGGAGGCATCCCCAGGAGGATGGTCAGCAGAGAGAAAGAAGCCCTCCTCCACATCAGTCATCCAGCTTAATTTAGACATCTGCCTTCAGGCCAGAAAAGAAATGTCTTAGAATAACCCAATTCTCTGCATTCATGGTGAAAGGAGTCAAGGAAACAAGCTCAGATGGGCCGTAGATGCTCACTGTTGGTGCAAAGGATGTCACTCAGCAGAGCCACATGAGGACCCTACTGTCCTCTGCTGCCCCCAGAACCCCTTCTCCCATGCCGTGGCCAAGGCTCGTGGCACTGGCAGCGTTGTGCTGGCTGGCCATTCAACCCGTCTTCACTTGGCAAGAGCTTGCCTTGGGAAACCATCTGGCCAAGGCAGGAGCGGGCATCGTGCCACCACAGCAGACGGCGGGAGCACGGGCAAAGCTCGCCAAAGGCACGCGGCCCAGAAAAGAGCATCCAGAGGGGTCTTCTCTCTTCTCTGCAGGCATGAAAAGCACCAGCTGAGAGAGCGGGGGGCACGTCCTTATGGCTTCGTTGTGAAAATAGGGATCCAGGCATGGGGGCTGGTGATGGGAAGCAGCCAGGCAAATCCCTCATCTCAGCACTGTTCTGCCTGGGCATATATCAAAGCCATCCTGTCCCATGCAGCTCCTGACCGTTGGGTCTCAATGAGGGTCTTCCAGGCATCCGTGCCTTGGAAATCCCAGTGGCATCCCTTGTACCAACAGTGGGCATCTGAGCTTGTTTCCCTGACTCCTTTCACCACGAATGCAGAAAAATGGTTTCTTTTAAGTCATGCCTCTTCTAGCCCCAGGGCAAATGGCTAAATTAAGCAGGATGAATCATGCAGAGGAGTTTCTCTCTGCTGACCGTGACGGGGCTCCCAACACCAAGACTGAACGGAGAGGTCTTCTTGGGGATGCCTCCACAGGCATGAGACATCCCCCAGGAGACCAGCCTGATGGTGAGCCTGGTTCTAGGGCTCTTCACTCCCAAAGACCACCACCATGGTGGCAAGTCCTCAGCTCCTGGCCACAGGGTCAGGCCCTGGGGTCAACACAGGACAAGAGGGTCATCCATTCCCACAGGGAGGTGGAGAGGAGGATGAGGACAGGGATCGATAGGACAGTCATCTTCCTGTGCATCAGCAGCCTCTCGGAATATCTTTAATACACTAAAACACATTCCCCCAATTTTCTATTTATGGCAAATGAATGTCTAATCCTCGAGCCGCGGTGTCGCAGCGTTGTGCTGAGCCGGCGGTTCTGCGGCTGCTGGTGGGGAGGGAGAGGACAAGGACAAGCTTGTGGGAGCCATCGAGCACAGCAGAACCCAGTTCGAGCTGCCCCCGAGTCCCTGCCAGGAAGAAGCCACTGGAGCAAACCCTCTTGCCCCAGCACAACATCCCAGTGCCACCCCATTTATCCCGCACAGCACCAGAGCAATGCCCACATTGCCATCAGAGGTGCCTTTGCTGCTTCTTCTGGAGCTCTCAGGGGTTGCTTCCTTATGGTGATGACTCCCACGATGGCCAAGGTGCCACCATCTCACCTGGGAACCGCTTGAGTTAAACCCGTGGGCTGTTGTCCCCTACAGTGTCATCGCTAAGGCTGAACTAGGGCACGGAGGGATCTGAAACCGGTGCTCACTGGGATTTAATGGGTGTATTTGCACGTCCATACGTAGCACAGCGCATCCACACACACGTCCCATGGTCTCTGGCCAGTCTGGGCACTCACACGCTGGGGTACCCCCCTGCCCACCAACGCAGAGGAGATTTTCCAACACTAAAGGAGCCAAATGACAAAGGCAACTGAAGCCCTGAGTCACACACATGGGGAGGGGGTTACATGCAGTGGGCCTCCCCCCGCCCCAGGCCAAGGTTGAGCTCACTGCAACCCCCCAAAAATGACCATCAGCAGCACCTGACATCAAACCTGGGCTCCTTCCAGCACGGGCTGGAGGTCAGCAGCACCCAGGAGCACCCACGGTGAGTTCAGAAGGCACCCGGGGGCCCCAAAAACGAGGCACCACCACCAGCTGCTTTTGGGCTGGGCTTTTAACTGTTTTCAAAGCAGTATTTCCACCGTGAGACCAGCTCACTTTCGGGCACTCCTCCCAGCCCATGGATGCTGCGGGGAGCACGGAGGCAAGGATGGACCTTCTCGGGGGAAGCTGCTCTGTCTGACGCTGTGAGGATGGAGCTTTTGCTGCTTTGGGGATGGTCCCAGGTGCCTGGAAACCACCCCCACATCCGCAGGGTGGCTGGTGGTGGTGGTGGCTAATGTTACCCTCCTGGCCCCGGGCCAGAGTGGGGATGGAGACCGGAGGGGAGATTGTTCCAGGGAGCCCTTGCAGTGCCCTTTCTCTCTGTCCTTGCACAGCCTGAGCAGAGCCAAACCCTGAGGGGAGGGGGCAGACCGAAATCATAGGGGTTTCCCCCCTCCCAGGGACCTCGCATCCCTTCCAACTGCGGGAAGCTTAGTGCTGATTTAACTGGAAATGGGCAAAATCCCTGAGATTTTGGCACCGCTCTGCTGCATTTATTGCAGGTGGAAGGGGAATGTCCCCCTGTTGGGGAGGGGGTTGTTCATGGGAAGGGGGGTGTTCTGCACTGGTTTGACAGGACCACATCCCCTGGGCCGTGCAGCTCAGGGAGACTTTGAGAAGCTGAAGAATAACTGAAAGGCAGTCGGGGTGGCCAGGAGCTGCCTTTGCCCCTCCACTGGGGGGGCTGCAGCGAGAGCCATCGCCCGGGCTCCTCCGCTCAGATCATCTGAGTCTCCTCTTTCCTAAAGCACTTTAGAGCCACTAATGAAATGCACCGGGTAAGAGCCACGTAACGTCAGCAGCACTATAATAATAGTTACTATCAATGCCTGCCTGCCTCTTGCCAGCCTTTTTGGATGCCACAACCTTTTTCTTGTGTGTGCGTCTGTCTGTCTTCACGAAATTATGCCCCGCTAGACCAAATGCTCCGCTGATTTTTGGCTTTTTTTTTTTTTTTATATATATATCCTTAAGCGTTTCAGGGCATTACAGTAACCCAAAACCTTTAAAAACATTTGTGACTAAAGTGCTTTGGGCTGCCTGGCTGGGAGATATTCCACAAGTGCAGAGCATTCTTCTTAACTGATGGAGGTCCTGCAGGGTTAAATTCTCCTTCTGCCTTTTAAAGAGTGGAAATAACCAGCATGTGGATGCTTAAGAGCAGGGGATCGGACTAGTCTGGAAGTGGAAGAAGCTGCAACCATCTGGACCCCCTGTAGAGTTGCTGGAGGGAGGCCAACAGCCAAGGGGAGCTTCATCCTTCCATCCCTTGGAGGTGCCAGTCTCTGCGTTGGGCACAGATGGAGCCCCAGGTACCCCAGCAGACCAGACTGCTTGGTTTGAGACAGCTGGAGCTGGAGAAACAGCTTCCAGCCCTATTCCTTTCCTCTGGGGCTGCTCAGCCTCTCTCACGGGGATAAAACACGAGGTTTGGAGCAAAGCCCTTCCACCTTGCAGAGCTGGCAGGGAGCAAAGAGTGGCCGCAGCAAAAGGCAAACGCCATGGTCCATCTTCCCTCTGCCCTTACTTTCCCAGCCTGGTTTTGGGCTCCCCAGGACCCATCTCAAAGATCTCACCCAACCTCAGGGACCTCCCTCACCTTCCTCTCCAGCAGCTATAGCAGGATGATGTCCTTTCCAGATGCCCTTCCCAGGTGTAATTCAACTGCCTGTAGGCATCTCCTTGGGGATGAGAAGAATTGGGTGCCCAGAGATCAGTGAACACCTTCGTTTGCTCAGGTGGGGCTCACCCCAACTGCTCCCCACGGCATCCCGGGAGACCCAGGTGGGACCTCACCATGGCCACATCTTCTCAGAGGTCCTCCCCAGGGGTGACTGGGGGATTTACTTGGTCCATCCAACTAATTCTTTTAAAACTCAGACAACATGGGGCTGTATCTGCTGTTGCCTCCTCCTACAAGGTGGAAATTTATTATCCCCGGAGTCGAAGCTGGTGAGCGGCAAGATAAAAATGTTATTTCTGCCCAGGATTTCTGCAACTGCCTCTGAGCATTTGCAACCGTTTTCTAGTTATTAAGACTCAAGCTATGAAGAACTGTGTTCCTTCGGCAGAGATTTGACTTTAATTAGCCAAGGATAAAAGGACAGTGGAAGACAACCCCGTGCCTAAGCGGGAAAGGCTATGCTCTCAAACGATGTGCCATCGGCGGTCTTTTTGCAAGGCAGGGAGCAGGTGCCTGGCAGAAGAGATTTGTTCTGCTTCCCTGGGCTGTCCCCCACCTTCACCTCTCGCTGGGGAAAAAAACCCAAAACATGTCCTTGGGGTCGGATCCTGCCCGGTGGCCGCGGCGCAGAGAGGCAGGAGGGAGATTTGGGGCAGACACGGGGGCAGCTGGTGGATCACACCCGGCTGATCTCCGTGAGGATGCAAGGAGCAGGATGACCTTGACATCTCCAGCTCCCTGGCCCCCAGCCCTGCTCTTCCCAGGATCTGATTTTGGCAGCATTAAAGCAGCAGTGAAACAAGCTCCCTGGGTTCTGGTCAGCCCTGGGGTTTCTCTGCTTACCCTGAGGCTGCAGAGCCAGCTCCCCTCAGGTCCTCACAAACTCAGCAAACCATCCTTCACACCAATAATCTCTCCAAGACTCATCTGTGGAGCATCTTGCAGTTCAGGTTTGGATCAATGACCCCATCTCCTGTGCCCACCCGGGGCACTGGCTAAGCTTTGCCCCGATGACAGCAAGGGACAGAGAGCAGGAGGGGGACAAACCTTCTGCTGAGCCTCGGGAAAATGTCCCAGGCACCCCAGATCCAGCTTCTCCCAGCATTTTTAAGGGTAAAAAGCTGAAGCAGTCTCACCATGGCTTGTTCTGCATCTCCCCAGCACACAGAGGCACAAGCCATATCCAAGCAGGACTGAGAAAGGCAACCGGGCACCTGCTTTCCCCTTGGAATCAGGGTAACATTAGAGCAAGGGGCTTAAATATCAGGGTAGCTCTAAATATTGGGGCAGAGCTGGTTTTGAGTAGAGACTCAATTCTGCATCTGTAAAAGCTGAGGTTTATGTTTCTTTGATACCCTGATACTGCTCTCCTTTGCCTAAAGCTCCCCTTCTCCTACCCCACACACCACACTGGGATGGGGATGAGAGTGCTGCGCCCAGGAATAGGTTTTTCAACACCCAGCACAAATGCAAAGGAGAGAGAAGAAGGAGTAAAGAGAAAGTGGGAAGGAGAAAGAGGGACCTGGCCTGATTTTCCAGAGCTGCAGGATAAATGTGCATCTCAGAGAGCTGTGCAAGCACCGAACCTTTGCCTAGAGGTTACCTAAAGATAGGCTGCGGGGGCCCCACTTCACACCCCCACACTTGCAATTTTTTTTTTTTTTTTTTATTTTTTTGCACTTAGATGCTTGGTTAAGGCTACTCCATTGCAGCAGCGATGGTTTCACTCTACATCAGCTCCTGCCCCACTGCCCCAGGCACCCACAGAGCATCACTGGGAGGGTAGCAGCATCCCAAGTGCAGGATCATTTTCCCTTCCCTGCTCTCAGCATCTCACTTAATGGTGTCTTCCCAGCTCTGGTCTGGGAGGTGCTTTCAGGATCCAAGTGCCCACTTTGCCAAATAGAAGCAGACTCTCTTCCTTAGCCAGGAGGGCTAAGAATTCCTGCTTGTCCCTGGGGCACACGTGATGGGCTGTGATGGGGTTTGAGCATCCTGAGCTTTTCAGGACCAGTAACGGAGGTAGTGCTTTCTTGGCTCTTGAATCTTTTCCTTCCTTGATGTAAACAAGCAGGTTTTTGAGGGCTTGAGCCCCTCAGCAGAAAGAGGAGCTTTTGCAAAAGGCGTGTGGGATGGTCTTCCCTGGAGGGCATCACTGTGCCAGCTTGGAGGTCTTTAATTTATGAGCCGGAGAGGATCCGTGTGGGGTTTTGTGGGGTTTTGCCTGGCAGGGAGGCGACGCTCGGCAAAGAAAGTGGAGGAAAGTAGGTCATTTAGCACAGCCCAGGCCGTGCTCAGCGGGGATCAGCCGCTCGCCGCAGCCGGGATCACGGGCTGGGAGACGCCAAAAGGGCTGCCCGAGCACGGGGAGGTCTCCGTGTTGGATGCTGTGATTCTCCCATCCCTCTCCTCATCTCTCCAAAGGGTGGAAAAGCACAAGCACCTCGACTGGCAGGAGGATGCAACACCCCTGACGGCATCTCCCGCATCCTCCGAGCGCTGCCGGGGTGGTGAGCACGCTGATAGACCAGCAATTTGAAATAATTACTGTGTCTGCCTCGCAGCCTCCTCCTGCCATCTCTTCGGAGAGCCTGTGCAGAGCAGACTCTATTCTGTGAACTCTTTGTACCACTTTGTGTTTAGATATTTATGAGCCCCCAAGCCGAGGGGACACGGATAAGGGGAGGGTTTGCATCTGCCCCAGCCAGCTGGAGCTTCTCCTGGGCTTGGAAATGGGGCTGAGGAACACAAACCAGCCCAGTTCAGAGACTTCTTCCACTCTGTGTTAGAGCAAACGTTGTGACATTTCACTCAGGATGCACTGCACATAAATACTAATGTTACTTTTTATGCACACAAATGGTTTTCCATACTTAATGTTCAGAATTGGCTGCTCTTAAATACCTCCTCTCCTCCTAACAACATCCATCCATGGGTTCAGCCACCCATTTAAGCGTTTTTGCTGTCCCAATATTTAGCTGAGCTTTGCAATTTGCTGGCTCCTTGGAGAAAACTCAGCAAGCTGTGTAAGAGACGGGGAAACTGAGGCACAGAATGGAACACCATGTCCCCTGGGTCACACCAGGGTCTTGCTGGCACAAGCGACACCCCACCCAAGGTGGCCTTGACACTGGGTCCATGTCAGGAGCTCCTCCACAATCATTACGAGGGGATTTGGGGTGGCTGAGGTGGAGGTTTAACACTGCTGACCTCCAGTGCTTGGGATACAAGGTGGTGCCACTTCCCAGAGCCGGGCAGGACCATCCATGCCATGGGAGAAGATGGACCTCTCCTCCTTATGTTTTACTCTTCGTTCCATGAGCACAGAGGAGGTGGGCTACCTTGGCTCTACCCTGCAAGAAGGGAAGCCCAGAACAGCCACACTGCCTGTAAAAGCCACCAAGCAAATGAGCAAACCTCAAAACACAAGTATCAAGCCCCCCAAGAACTTCCCTCCCCTTTTCTGCCCCACGACACTCGTAGGAGAGGAGAAGACAAAAACAGCAGGAGAAAATACGGCTCTGGGGATGAAGCAAACAAACTCTTGCTCTGCGAGAGGAGCCAAAGCCATCCTGAAATGTCCATACCCATTCCCCACTGGAGATCCTACTAGGAGACATCTCTGGAGACATGAGGTTTGTAACCCCATAGAGGACGTGCTATCATCACCATCCTTGCCTGTTTGTTTCTCCATCTTCCAAGAGGGATCACCAGCTTAAAAAAAATACCTGTTGGAAGGTTTCCCAATAATAAATAACCTGGAAGGTTTCCCAAGAGCAAGTTTCCCCCCAGCATCACTCATTCCCCGTTACCTGCATGGATGTGGTTGATATCCCAGTTGGTAGAGTGGGGATCGTAGGCTTGACCCCGACTCCAGCCCCTTCTCCTCCACCTGCGTGGCTGCTTGATCTTCTTTGGAGCAAATCCCATGGGGGATCCTGTACAGACCATACGGTGTGTCTGTCCTCACTGGTGGCCAACATTGAGAGACCCATCAGCTTCTCCCAGGGGTTTCCCAGTCCAACAGCCCCTCTAGAGCAGTGGATGGTGGAGCACAAACTGGTTTTTCCACGGTTCAAGGCTGTTTCTTTCCTTTCTCACAGAAGGTTTAGACCTACAGAAAAAAAACAAAACCACCCCACCTACCAAAATTACAGTTTCTTGTCTTTTTCTTCCACAGCCTCCACAGAACTGATATCAAAATAACTCCTCAATAATATACATATTTATTTTCTCTTAATTAGTGCCGATATTTACAAAAATTGTGATACTCTGTGAAGAATAAATTATATACACTCATGATAAACCAGACAGCAAATGCTCATTTGGAATATGTATGTACACAGATCTGTATACCTATATACAATGGTCAGCCTTATTGACTCGGGTGCCTCACAACCTGTAGATCCACCCGACCCCCCAAGACACCCCCGCGGCGTCAATAAGAGCAGTAACGTCTATACACACTGTGCAATTCGGATACAGCTGGTGTCTAAATTTTTGTCTAGCAAACGCATGGTTAAATGACTTGAAATTCCCACGAGTCCTCCTTTAACAGTTTATAGGCCTCTCTCCATTCCTGGTCCCATTTCTCCCGTCACCATGGAAACAAAAGGTTCAGCTCCAGCATCCTTAGGATGAGTCCTTCTTGGATTTCCTCTTCCTATCGATTCGCTCAAATTAGGCACCGCAGGAGGGGTTGATTCAATACCCATATTTTCCCCTTGTGCTTCGGCGTGTGACATTGGAGGACAAGAGCACAGTCTCAAGCAATGAGGGAGCAAGTGCAAACAGATAATTACAGTCTTATAGGCAGCAGAAAAAATTAATAAAAAAAAATAATTATAAAACCAACACCCAAAAGACCAACCTCAAGCTCAGGACAGCCAGGTAGGGCTGGGGAGGGGATGTGGTCCCCGTGAGGATCCACATGGATGGACTTTGCATGGTTATGTGATATCCAGCAGCTCCTGCAAGCCAAACCGTCCCCCCCCCACCGCAGAGGAGAAACAGAGATAAGGAATTTATCTTTCATCACACACATCTGGGCTGGGAGATCTCATCCCCGGGTGTGAACCAGTGCTGTGCTCTCTGGGATGATTTGCACCACCGGTGGCTGGTCACTCTCCTCCACGATGGGATGTGGTGGGGTTGGAGCACCCCTTTCTGAGAAGAGGGGAGGATGAAATTTGGGGAGCCAAATGCCATAAGATCATGGGGAGAAGGAGGTTGTGGGGTGCCCTTCACACGGGGCTGAGGAAGGACAATGCTCTGGCTGAGGGTAGGACAGTGGCTGATGCACAGGGGGGACCATATCTCCCCTTGGGGCTCCCAGGGGGATGCAGCAGCTGGTCCTCGATGGGAGGGACCAAGGGATGCACTGGCCATGGAGGAGGCTGAAGGCTGCCAGGGGTGTGAGGAGGGAGCTCCAGCCTTTTTCTTGGGTGCAAAACAAAGTACTTCAGGGCTGACTCCTCCTCTCCTTGTCCCTCAGCCCCTTTCTCCCTAGCAGCACATTGAGCAGCTCTCTCTGACAGAAGAAACCCCTGGGACCCACTCCTCCATGGATGAAGACCTTGAGATAAACCCACCCTGGCTCCAAATACAGGGAGATGCTTCTTGCCACTACCCTGGGACCAAAAACCAGCATGATTTGAGGGACTTGAAATCCAGCCATTTCAAAGAAGAACCCAAACCCCCAGTCGGTGCAGCACAGCCCTTGCATCGCAAACAAATCCCACCAACTTCTGCTTGGCTTTGCCTGCACAGTCACGGAAACAGTCCTGATGGGCCTGAGCCAGGAATTCAGGATCCAGATGCTGCAAAGCTGTGGGTTTGCAGAGGGATGAGGAGCCAGATGCCACCAGCCCCTCAGGATGCTCCCACTCCCAAGGCCAGATCCCAATTTCCTTTGCTTGGACCCATCCCCAAGCGTATCGCAAGCTCTGGAAGAGCTACAAGACTTTGGCAGCAATTTCAAGGGCTGACCCAGGAATTATCTGATAACAAAGCAAGGCCCTTCCTGAAATACCTCCTCCTCCTCTGTCTTTTTTCTCTCCTTCTGTGTATTTATGCACAAATATGCCCATATTTATACACCCACATGCTACACTCCCATAACACCAACTAGAGATCCTTTTCTTTGTACAGCTCAGGATGCAGATCTGTAGGACTTTGACACAAAACATCACCACAGAGATTAGTTTTCATGATGAAACATATCACCCCCTACAAATTATTTTTTTTCCTCGCAGCCCTAATCACTCGGTGGTGTCCAACTCGTACATAAGCCTCAACCCATTGCCCTAAGCAGAGATTTTGGAACATATTAAAGAGCAGATGGGCTTGTCACAGGTTTAGGATGTGGTTGGGTGTTAGAAGACACCCTGTGCTGTAACCACCACTTTCCACATCTCCAAAACCATGGCAAAAAGGATATAGGTGCTGTCTCCTCCAGGTGCCAACCCAGGAGCACCTTCTCACACCAGAGAGCTTCAGTTCTCCATCCCAGCCCTGCAGAGCAGCAAATATCTCCATGGGAGGAGGAGAGGTAACCACACCACCTACACTAGGTGGCCCAGTACACTCTAACATAGACAGTGTGACTCTCACCCTCCCCAGTCCCTAATTTAGCATCCTCAGCCTGAGCCACTTTGCAGCTCATTTTTGCACAGTTCCAGAGTCAAGAGGAGCATCTCTGCAGAAAAGGGCCTAGAGTCTCTCAAACCAAATTCCTCAAGAAAAAAAAAAAGAAAGAAAAAAAAAAAAAGAAAAAGATTCACAGTCTCCTCCTGAAAAACTGGTTCAAGATCACATCAGTGAGTCAGAAGCAAAGCTAGAAATAGCAGTAGAGCTCCGACCTGCAGGCACAAATCCCATTAAAAGCTATAGGGGAACCATTTCTCTGTGCGGGGGAGAAACCTGGACCCTTCTGCTTTGCTCAGCCTGACACATGGCTTCCAGCCACAGCCCCCACAGACCTTTTTTACCCTGAACCAAACATCCAAGTGCTTATCTGGGTGCATTCCCTATTTCTCAAACATGCCGAGGGCAGCAGAGACAGTCTCCCACCAGGACTCGATTTCCCTAGCAACACCTGCCTGGGTCAGTGCAAGAGGTGCAGAATCCATCTTAAGGAAAGGATGTCCCCCTGCAATGGGGACAGATGTCAGCTCACACTGGTGACAACAAGAGCAATATCACTTCTTGCTCTTCAGCCCCGTTCATCCCTGCAATGGTTGGTTTGGATGTGCCTGATCATAGAATGGTCAAAGTTGGAAGGAACCTTAAAAGTTCCAGCAAGTTCCATCAAGTTCCAACCCCCTGCCCGGGGCAGGGACACTTCCCACTAGACCAGGTTACTGATCCTGCCCACGAACCCACTCTCCCCTCCTGCCCAGCCTCGGAAAGCCCACGGGGACACCATGCCCAAAACACCACCTCTTTCAGAAAACTCATGGTCCCCACCAAACCACAACAGTGCTCAAGCTCCCTAGAAGCACCCAGTACTTTGGCAGACACGCACCCCAAGTCATTGGAAGCCCACGGGCATGAAACAACGGGGCACTTTGCAATGTCTCCTTGAGGGACAGCATCCTCCCCAAAAACCTGTAGAAACCTGCCCTTGGTGCTTTCCCACCCACCAGGAATGGGACTGCCGGTGGTGGGAGCACCCACAGGTGGGCAGGCAGCATCCCAGCTCATCAGGCAGCTTCCCTATGCAAGCTCACATCTCTCCTGAGGACCACCATGAGCCAGATGGATGGAAGCTGGCTGACCACCCCAAGAATCGTGCCCAAGCCAGCAGCTCGCTCCAACCCCATCCAGTTCCATGGGATAAGCTTCAGAAGCAGAGAATTATTGCTTTTGGTTGCATTGCTTCTTTTTTTGTGTGCATTTAAGATGTTAGCAGGCTTCAGGGGCTCCCATTTCAGAGCTGGAGCAGCAGAGAGTGAGGGCTCCTAATATAACAAGATGTAATTAAAGACAGCCCGGGGGTCCCACGTTGCGTGGTGCTGAGCACCTTTAAGACCCAACACATTGATGTTGCTGGTCATCTACACCCAGCAGAAGCCAGGGCTCTCATGCACTATTCATGGACACTTGGTATTAATTATAGCCAGGCCTGGATCAATCAACCAATAAAGTAAAAATGAAGAGTGATTCCACCTGGTCCAGTGGAGCCACATCAGCAGGAGAGATGGATCTGGCCCTAAAGCAGCATTTGGAACCATTGCTGTAGAATACACTAGCACCATTGATTTTATTGTTAATAGTATGGTTTTTCTCTCTGAGCTCAGGAAGGGTTTGATTGACCTCCCTCACACACTCTGCAATGGGGTTCCCTTCTTGCCCCCCCCACCTCGCCGCAGTGGTACAGCACTGACTGTGCCCCAATTCAGCCCCAGTTCAGCCCAACTCAACAGTCTGCTTTGTCCCATCCTGCTCTCTGGGGAGGTTTTACTCAACCACGACCTCAGAAGAGGTTTGCATCCCTCTATTCCTTGGCTTGGCAGAGGCATGGGATGCCCATCCCTGGGGATTGTCAGCAATGGAAGGGGGGAAATGCAAGGAAATCCTGATGGGAATGGGGAAAGCAGGTGAGATCCCTCCAGACCAACAGCCCCCACCTATCCCCAAATAACACCGGGACGAAGAAGAAACAGAGACAACCTTGGGGTCTCTACATCTCGACTCATCCTTCCTAAAACCCTGGGAGGAGGAAAAGCCAAGGCTCAGAGGCACCAGCTCAGATCCAGCCTACCCTCAGCACTCATCCTCTCACCACAAAGGAATAAATCCTGAGGCTCCACGTGGTCGAAAAGGTGGTTTTCAGCCCAAAATGCACCTTGCCCTGCTGATCCCATGGGCACCTAGGGGCAGGTCATCCTGCTCCAGCCCAAGACCCACCATCCCACAGAACCCCTGAGCTGGGAAGTCCCTGATGCTCCAAATGCTCACGTTTGCTGAGGATTCGGCCCTAAAGTCGCTCTCTAAATATCTATATACACACACACGATAATTATACAGGAAACAGCTGAAAATTGCTGAACAAACAAGTCAGGAGAGCCAGTACCTGCTATTCCACCTGCTCCTCCTGCCCTCTCTGATCCGCCGTGGGTTCTGCTCATGACACCAAGATTAATGACTAATTACTTGCCCTATAATGAGTGCAGGTGTTTAACTTTCAGCTCACCTTCCCTGGCTTGCGTTAGTCGGCTCTCGTGTCTGGATGCTCGGACACTCAGGTTTTGCCTTGTTATCTCTCAAAATGTTGTCAGCACATGCCTTCCCCATCTAGTTTTTAAATATAACGGGGATTTTTTTAGCTTCCACGAATCTCCTTCGAGCCACCGGAGAGTCTATAAACACTATAAACATGAATACTGTATATAGTCTACTAAGAAAATATATATTTGTGTGTGTATTAAATATTCAGATTCATGCAACAAATATCCATGCAGCTGTACTGTATTACTGGTTAGATTTCACTGCAGTATAAATATATTATAGGCCACAGCATAGTTGCTCCAGTTTTATATATAGATATAAAAAAAAGATGCTTTTTCCAACTCATTTTCAATGTGTCTTTGTGGAGGTGTCTTTGGTGATCCTGGAAATACTGGTGATGGAAGTGTCGTCTAAATAAATAAATAAAATCCAAGCGCTTGATTTATTTACTCGTCCCTCCCGATGCCTAGCATAGAAAATTTAAGACTTAATAAATAATGTGCCGTCATACTAATTATCCCTCCCCTGGGCCTCACACTGGCATACTGCAGTGGCTGAAAGTGTTGCAGCATGCAGCATTTTCCGTTATGAAACATGAGCCTGGGCGATGCGTTCGCACTTGGCATTCCCGGGGCGGAAACCTCAGCTTTCAGGCAATTCGGCCCCACGACTGCGTCTTCCCCTCACTGAGCTCTGCCTGACCTTTCCCAGCTCTTCCCCACGCCTGGAAGCCTGTTGTCACCTGGCAGGGATTGGGGAGGGGGACGGGGACCGGCGTTCCTGGTACCCCCCAGGGTGGCCCAGAGGTGTACCCCCCCCCCCCCCCCGACCTCAGCATCCCCATCCCATTGCTCGAAATGCCCGACTGCTCCAGATCTTCAGGAACCCAGGTCTTTAGGAACCCAGGTCTTTAGGAACCCAGATCTTTGGAAACCCAGATCTTTGGAAACCCACAAGCCTGGGGATGGGAGAAGGGAAACGAAATGGTTTGGGTTTTGTTATTGTTTCTTGCACGAACGCTTATTCTGTGCGGAAATCAAAGGTTAAAAGTCACTTACACAGCTATTGCTTCCCATGCAGAACCAAATACACACCGTAGAAAATACTGTATTAACTACAATGCAGAGCAGCACTCAATATCTGCAATTGTTCCACTTCAGCTTTAAATACGTTACTAGATTTTAGCGACTAGACATCGGTTAGCATTTTGGTGATATTCACATAGTTTGTGTTAGCGAGGGTGCAATTGGCTGTCTTCAAGTTCTCCTCCCTAAAATCCTCATTGCTATTGTTTACGCCTTCCTGAATCTCCATATAATCAGACTTACTAATAGTAGAGGCACTTCTGCTTTTCTTTAGGTCAGGGGAAGAGGGGATCTTTGGGCAGCTGGTTACTTGCAAATATTGAGCCTGCTCCTCTCCCTCCGTCTCCCGGTGGTAGAAGTAATTGAAGTTAGACACTATGACGGGCACTGGTAAGGCAATCGTTAATACACCAGCGATGGCACACAAGGAACCCACTATTTTCCCCCCAATGGTCGTGGGGACCATGTCTCCGTAGCCAACAGTCGTCATGGAAACCACGGCCCACCAGAAGGCATCGGGGATGCTCGGGAACTGGGACTCGCTCTCGTCGGCCTCGGCAAAGTAGACGGCGCTGGAGAAGAGGATGACGCCGATGAAGAGGAAAAATATCAAGAGGCCCAGCTCCCGCATGCTGGCCTTGAGAGTCTGGCCCAGGATCTGCAGCCCCTTGGAGTGTCGGGAGAGTTTGAAGATCCTGAAGACCCGCACCAAGCGGATGACTCGGAGGATGGCCAGGGACATGGCTTGCTGGCCTTGTTGCCCATCCTCCGGTTTCTCGGCCAGCTCCGTCCCCAAGGTGATGAAATAGGGGATGATGGCTACGATGTCTATAATGTTCATGATGTTGGTAAAAAACCCAGCCTTGCTGGGGCAGGCGAAAAACCTCACCAAGAACTCAAAGGAGAACCAGATGATGCAAAGTGTCTCCACGATGAAGAAGGGGTCTGTGAAAGAGGTGGACTGCTGGTACCCCATGCTGCTGTTGGAGTAAGGGAGGTGGCTCAGCCCGCCGCCGTGCATGTCTTCGTTCTCATCCCGAAAAATGGGCAACGTTTCCAGGCAAAAGCTGACGATGGAGATTAAAATCACCATGACGGAGACAATAGCTATAATCCTGGCAGGGCCCGAGCTCTCGGGGTACTCAAAGAGCAACCACACTTGTCTCTGAAACTCGTTCTCGGGCAACGGTCTTTCCTCTTCTTTGATGTAGCCTTCATCCTCCCGGAACATCTCCATCGCTTCTTCCCCCAGTTCATAGAAACGAATCTCTTCTGAGAAGATGTCCAAGGGCACGTTAACCGGCCTCCGCAACCTCCCACCGGACTGGTAATAGTATAAAATCGCATCGAAGCTGGGTCTGTTCCGGTCAAAGAAATACTCATTCCGGAGCGGGTCGAAATATCTCATTCTCTTTTTAGGATCCCCTAATAAGGTCTCTGGAAACTGAGCGAGTGTCTTGAGCTGTGTCTCAAAGCGCAGCCCCGAAATATTAATGACCACCCTCTCGCAGCATTCATGGTCGGTCTCAGGGTTATACGTGTCCTGCGGGTGACCGGGAAGAGCTGCAGCTTCATCTGCAGGATCTCCGGTAGCAACTGTCATATTGGGGTCTAAAAGAAAATCCTTATGCTAAACTCTTCCCAGTGCCCGGCGGTGGGGTCGGATTCAGGGCAGGGCTACTATCCTGCAGAAGGACAGGTACGTAGGTTTGGAAGTGTCTCATGAAAAGGCGAAGGGATGATTTTTTAAAAAAAAAAAAAAAAAAAAAAAAAAAGAGAGAAAATAAAAATAGAGAGAGAAAACAACAAAAAAAAAAAAAAAAGGAAAGAAAATTGCCCCTGCTGAGAAAGAGAGAGATGAAATAAAGTTGGGGGGAGGAGAGCAGCTCCCTTCACTACCGTGTCTATCCCCTTCCTCGGGGGGGTTAATTTGCCTTCTTTGGGACTGAGTTCAAAAACTCCCATCTAAACCAAACCCATTAGGTGGAAGAGAGAAAAACACCTGAGGAACCGTCACCTTTTCAAAACCAGCGCCGAAAAACTGGCATTGGCAAACCAGAACTTTTTTTTTTTTTGGCTAAAAATTAAAAATTCCAATTTAAAGAAAAAAAAAAGGAGGGGGAGAGAGGGGAAGGGAAGAGAAAGGAAGAAAAATGTCCCCCTCCAGCCCAAAGGTGGGGAGGGGACCCCGCGGGGTGCTGGGGGGGAGGCAGAGCAGGCTCAGCTCATTTCCAGGCATGCAGCTAAGGGTTAATGTATTAACCGTGCGATCGCAGGCAATCTACCCTCCTCTCTGTTGGTTTTTTTAAGTTTGCCACCTTCCCCAGCTTCTTGCCCTGGCCATGAAGCGGCGGGGGGGAGGCGACATGCTGCCCTCCCTGCCTGCAGCCCACCGGGCAAGCTCTGCGGCTACTGGAATTCCCAGCTGGCCATGGAAGCTGCCCCGCTGGCCACTGCAGTCCCCCTCCTCGACCGCTGGTGTCCCGGCTCCTCTCATCCTCTGCAAACCACCATGGCACACAGAAAACAAATCACATTACCTGGAGAAGCCAAATCTTAGTGTCTCTTAGTAACACCGATTATCTGACCCTTGGGGAAATCCTAGAGAGAAATACAGGCTTCCAAGATCCCCATAATTTCCTCTCTCTTCAAAGTTAAAAATAATGGTGAGTCATCGTAGAAAAAGGAGAAGGGACATAAAAGGGGTTAGATTCCCAGATGGTGGAAGTCAGGTCTTGTAATGGTTTGGACTGGAGAGAGAGAGAAAGAGAGACAGAGAGACAGAGAGACAGAGTCTTCTCGGTAGCTGTTGCAGCTCTGCACTTCAGGGCAGATGAACGTCTGTCTGATGCCTTCGGGAGGACGGTGAGAAGATGCCAAGCTCAGCAAAACCCGATGTCCCCAGTGTCCTCGGGAGGTGTGGCATCGCCTGGAAAAAACACCGGGAAGGTAGCGAGCTGCTGGGCCCCGGGGGGTGCTGGTGGTGGTGGTGGTGGTGGTGGTTGGGGTGGAGGGACAAGGAAAGGGGGGTGTGGGGGTTTTAAAGGTGCCTCTGCAAAGCTTCAGCTCCTTCGGGCACCCCTTTTTTCCCTCCCCACGAGCTGTTTGCCCGCGTCCTGGCCAACCTGCACTGCAACACGAGAGGAGGGCGAGAGCGCGCTAGAGGCGAGGCGGAAAAAAACCAGAGCCCCATCTCCCTCCGCTCAACGCCCCGGCGTGTAGCAGGGCCAGGCTGCCCGGTGCCAGGCGAAGGGAAAGGCTGGGGATGGGGATGAGGAGAGAAAGAAAAAGGGGGGGAGGAACGACGCAGCCCCCACCTCCACCGCTGAAGCTCTGCAAAGCCACGATGGGTTCCCAGAGCATCCCCGAGTCGGTGGTACCCGCCGGGCGCAGCGCCCACGCCATCGCGTCGCGTTCCCGGGTGATTCAGGAGGCTCCAGCTTCATCCGCGAGACTGAAACACCCCCCTCCTCACCCCCGTGTCCCTCTCTGCCCCCTCTCCCCCCAAGCCCACCTTAAACCCCCCNNCCCCCCCCCCCCCCCCCCCCCCCCCCCCCCCCCAAGGATAGCTCCGAAAAGCCCCGAGCATCTTGGGATCCACGCAACCTGCATCCACCCTCCTCATCCTCCAAAAAGCCACCCCCATCCTCCCAATCTGACCCACCCCCCCGCATACACACACCCCACACCCCCCCGTGGGAATTTGACTCCTGTGGGCAAAATTTCTCACAGGGATGTTGAGGGTCTGGTCCCCGATGGGTGCCGGGTCATCAGCATCCCTGCTCCTTTAGGTCATCCCGCACTGCCTCACACCGGGGAGATGCTCAACCCGGAGAGGTCCAACCAACCTCTCAGTTTTTCTTCCTGTTATTGTTTTTTTTTTTTTTTCTCCCTCCCAAAGAGAAAAATAAAATTACATTTAAAAAACAAACAGAAAACAAACAAACAAACAAAAAACCCCAAAACAAAAACCCTCTAACCTCCCTTCTTCAGCTCCAACTCCACTTGTCTACTTTGAGCCGGGATTACAGAACCGGGTAGGGGAGGCAGGTGGAAAATAACCCCGTGGTCCCAATCTCCTCGGCAAAGATTTCAGCCTCCTCGGGGCCATTTGTGCCCGCGGGTTCCTCTCCTCATCACCCCGAGTGCAGGTATCTCCGCAGATCCCTCTTTTCTGGGAAATTTCCCTTTTCCCTGCGACCCTCCTCTCCCTTCTCCTTATGCACTAGAAAAAATAGTACAACCCTGACAAGGCTTGCAGCATTCAACCGCTTCGCTTAACCCTTTTCTGCCAGGCCCGGAGCAGAGGAGGTTGCATTTGTCCCAGTTTTTCTCCTTTTTCCTGCATTTTCTCCCCACCGTTCGCTCCCCAGCGACTCGCTCAGGAGTTCGGCTGGATTTGACCTTCCCTGGCTCCTCCGAGCAAAAGCACCACAAACACCATCCTTCCTCTGCTGCAAAAAATACCCCAAACCCCCCATTTCACCAAAAAAAATCAACCAACCTTGAATTATTTTTATTTCTAAATTCTGGGGTTTCGCCCTGCCTGGAAACTCTCTCCTCCCCTTTCTCCCTTCCCAAACCCCCCTCTCTGGTGTGTTTAACAGCACAGAGATTTGCTTATTGTTTATTTTTTAACGTGTTGCTGTTTATTTGGCACGAGGTCTTGGCTTTTCCCTCCGAGTCCAAGCCCAAGCAGAGATTCTTGGTGCTGATCGGAGGCGGTTACGGCATCATCTGAGTTGACATCACGCATCCCAAGACTCAGTTTCCCCGACTTTCTCCCCATCCCCTGCTTTCTCACAGATACACCCCACCTTCCTCCCCCTTCTCCAGCCTCTTTGGGGTTAATTCATGCAAACTGGGGGGGCTGGGAGCGTGGAGGAGGTGAAGACCCCTCGGGTCACCTTTTCTCCCCTCCTGCGGAGATGGCTGCAGGCAGGAGCCAGTGCTGGGGATTTTGGAAGGGGTGAGATGTCGAGGACGAGGTCGTGTCTGCCACTAAAATACAAATCCCTCCATTTGCACAGTTTATGGGCAGGCTGTGTTTAAGCAGGGCAGCGGAGGGGGGGGGGGGGGGGGGGGGGGAAAGGATGCAAAGAAGAGGGGAGGAGGGGGGGGGAAGAGAAAAAAGCACCAACTTACAATTGGCTCTGCAGTCAGGCATGCGGCGAATGCACAAGCAGCCCCTCGGCTCCGCGCCGCCGCCACCGGCACCTCTCACCTCCGGCCCCCCAAAACTCCTACCCCGGGAATCAACCTCCAAAGGCAGCAGAGCTTCTCCATGAATATTCATAAGATTAATATGAGCATCTTCTTCCCCCCTCCCCTCTCCCCCCCCCTTCCTTTCCCCTTCCCGCCTCCCTCCTCCCAAGCAAGAGACCTAGATTTCAACCACTGGGAAATAATCATATCCCTGGATACGTGATGCTGCTTTGCCGTGAGGCTCCCAAACATAGTCTCAGGAATAGCCTGGATCTTCTCAGGGAGATCTGGGGTAGGATGGAGAACCACCAGCTCTGCAAAGGTTTGGGGAAGGAGATGGGGCAGGATCAGACTCGTGGGGAGTGGGGACACCACCATCTCCTGCTCTTGGCTGGGGTGAGGAGGTAAAAAGGAATAATTTTGATATCGCTGTGACTTACAGACCTCCCGTCACAAGGAGGCATCTCCTGCCCCCAAAGGAGATGGACGAGGCTCCTCCAAACGTGGCATTAAGCTCTATGCCTCGACCCTTGCAATAGGGCATGAGGGAGATGCTTCTGCTTGGACCCCCCTGCCATCACCCCATGGACCCCGAGGAGAGCATCAGGGCAGCAACAAGTCCTGTAGGGCTCCTGCCACCCACCAAACATAGGCCCAGGAGGAGATGGTGGAAATATTTCTGTTCCCATGTGCCGTGGTCAAATTTGCAAGAAGGGACATCAGCCCAAGGTGGGAAGGGAGGGCATGGGCCACCACGAACAGCCAAGAAAATCAGTGCTAAGCATTAACCCAGCCGGGGGGAGAGGTGGGGGACACGACACGGTAGGGCTAACCCGTATTATTTTAGGTTGCCAAGGTGCCAGGAGCAGCGGGTGGCACAGAACCAGGGACTGGGGGCAACGAGGGGGATGCCATCACCCACCACTCCTCCCAACACCCGTCCTGATCTTGAAACAAGAACCTGTTTCCCCAAACCCCCAGCGAGGCTCCAATATTGAAAATTAATTTCTAGCCCTGCGGCAAATTTGGGAATCCTTCGCTCCCCACCATGAACAGCCCTCGGAGGTACGGGTTTTCCTGCTGCTCGCAGCCAGCTGGGCAGGAGGCTACTCTGGAGGAGGGGGTTTTAATGTTTTCTGCATCATTTTAGCCTTTTCTGAAGGCAGCTCTGGATTCAGCAGGGTAGGCTGAACCCAGAAAATGATTTGCCCAAGGCTAATCCTTATGCAATATGCAGAAACTGAAGCCGGGCAGAGAACAATTCCAGCCCAGCCGAATTTCTAACTTGTTATTCCTGCTGCCGCCTTGTGAGGGTTTTGCAAAAACCCGAGGGGGGGGTGGGGTGGAGGGGGGGATTTTTCATATATTTTTCATATAAAGAGCAGCAGCTCCTTCCCAAGAGCCAAAATCCCGCGTTTCTAGCAAAGCAGGGGAATTTCTCTGAATTGAGTGATGCTCTCCTGATTTACTCTCCCTAATTGGGGAGCTATTATTCCAGCCTGTGTGTCTGCACCCACCTCCACCCCCCCCACACCCCCCCGCACCCCCCCCACACTGACAGCTCCCGACGTACCCAGCCTTTCGGAGCCGAGCTGATGTGCTGCACCCACATGTCTGTTTCACACGGGTTTCACCAGCCCGTGTGTCTTCACATCAATATTATAGTTAAGAAATAAGTCCCTTCTGGAATATTTCTCTTATCCACATGGACTTCATAGGCATCCAAACTGGAAATCTTACCCCATCTGTGTGTGTGGCCCCTGGGAAAGTCACTTGGTGTAAGGATGTCCCAGGGACCAGGCGATCTGGTGCCCAGGTCCCATCAGGAAGCAGATGAGCTCCCCTTGTTTTATTTCCCAAGAAGCTCCCAAAGGCTGCAGCCAGCCCACACCTTATAAACAAAAAGCAAAAATGTGCTTTTATTTCCCCTTTTCCCCCCGGTATACTGGTAGAGAGTTTGGAAGATGCTCCATGAGGTACTGTGGGGGTGTGGATGAAACCCATGGGGTGTCCCCAGGAGTGGCCTCATCCAGAACAGCAAAACTCAGGCCCTAGAGTCACGTTGCAAAGCACGACCCACATCCAGCCCCACACCACATTGATGTCCCAGGCACCCATGGTTTCCCTGTGCTGCCATAAGCCCAGCTGCTCCCTCACTCCCTCCTGGGGAGGGCCAGGAGAAGCTCTCCAGAGAGGATGGACCATTTTCCACCACCTTCACGAGTCCTGCACAGCCTCAGATGGTAGCATCTCCCCTTAGTGTCCCTCCTGGGGACCCCATGCCACCTCCTGCAAAGACAGAGGGACTTTGAAGGCCACAGAAGACACCAGCAGCCGTGCCATGAGCTTGGCCTGGCTTGACCAAGGTGCTGGGCAGAGCAGGGTTGGACAAGGTGGGGTGCTGAGTCCCCATCTCCATCTGAGCCATTGCTTTCCAACCAAGGGGGTTGACATAACTAGGCCCTGTGTCATTTCAGGAGCTGTGAAAGCTGTAAGTGGGTTTCCTGGGGCTGTGAGTCACCCTTCGGGGAAAGCATCCGACCTCCCACTGCTGCCTGTGTCAGAGGAGAGAGCTCCTGTCCCCCAGCACCCACACCTCGGTGTGCGGTGGCAAGAGGAAGGGACACCAAGAGACATCTGTGACCCCAATGTGGTGGCACAGCATCTAAAAGGAAAGGCAGCCAGGGAACACAGTGACACGGACCGGCGGAGCAGACTTTGCTCTTCCACAGCAGGTGCTGCTGGTGGATCCCAAAACATCGTGGTGAGATGGGTCAGAGCAGCTCCTCCTGTGGGGGAAGATGGGGGAAGATCAGGGGTTTGCCCAAGGTTATGCATGGAAGGAGGAGCAGAGGAAAACATGACCTGGGAGGATCTCCTGATCCCTGGGAGGATCTCCAGGTCCATGGGAGAATCTCCTGGTCCACAGGAGAATCTTCAGGTTACTGAGAGGATCTGGTCCATGGGAGAATCTCCTGGTCCCTGGGAGGACCTCTGGGGCTATGGGAGAATCTCCCAGTCCCTGGGAGGATCTCCTGGCCCATGAGAAGATCTCCTGGTCCATAGGAGGATCTCCTGGTCACTGGGAAAGCAAACAAAGAAAAACCAGCAAATATGGCCTGTCTGCAAAGTTAATGTTCAACACATTCTCCCTCTGTATTTCTCCAAGGTGGTTTTCCATAATAAAATATCTGATTATTTTAAAAATAACTCCTTTGGGTACTGCTTTGATTTCTCATTTGGTCGAGATCACCGAGTTGCAACATCTTTGCCTCCAAAGATGCTCCAACAGCCTGAACTGGAGAGGAGCCGGGCACCGTTCATTGAAAATAAAAGTCATTTAGCTCCACTGAAACACAGTAAAGAACTTTAGTTCTTGAGGGTTTTGGAGCTTGCCGAGGTGATGGTGAATATTTCATGCCAGGCTGCCTTTCGCTCCAGGAGAGCTAATGGACCTGCTGCCGGTCCGGGGTGGGTGCCTCCCGCTTGGGCTGCTCCAGCCACTCCGGTTAAAAGGCTCTCAAAGCCACTTTATTTCACTTGCACAAACGAAAAGGATAGAACAAGCCAAATTAGCAAAGGGAAAAGAAATCAATAGTCTCCTTCCAGCCAGGGGCAGGTGATTTCAACTCTGGAAAGAAATCCCACCAGCTCACAAGCCTCAGCGTCGCCCGTGGATAAAGTTCCCCCTTCTCTCCCCAAGGCTGGGGTTTATTTAAGGGGTCAGCTGAGTCCCCATGTCACTGCCACCACGCTGAGGTGACCCAACCATGTCCCTCCAGTCCTTCTCCTTCCAGATCTCCTGTGGGCCATACCAAAGGGACCAAGGTAGTAGAGTCACTTTAGGGTTCCCAAAGTGTCTTCATCTGTGACACCAACCAAACGCCTGCTTTGCCCAGCCAGGGCTGTTTGTGTGACTCCGAGCCAGAGGAGAGGTGATGAACATCTCATTTTCTCTCTGATGATTCATTTTCCCCAGGTCTGAGCCAGCCCGTGCCCATCTGTGGGATGGAGCATCCCTCCTCCTCCAGCTCCAGAGGGGTGATGCTCACCGAGAAGTGAAACAGGGCCAAAAGTCAAAACCTTCTGGTTGTTGAGCTTAGGGAGGAGAAGACTAAGGGGAGATGGAAAAGCCTCTGGTGGGGATGGCCAGCACCTGGGGGCAGATTGCCTTTGCCTTGGGGGAGCAGTTAGGTGACCTCAGGGCCCTCTTTGCATTGGCAAGATGGGGCACAACCTCTTCTAGTCATCAGTTCTGGGACTGATGGGTTCCCCATGCAGGTGACCAGGGTGACAGCATCTCCCATCACAGCACAAATGGGACAAGAAGCCCCACAGAGGCTATTTTTGGACCCTGTAGGTCTCAGCCCAAGTGTCTGCTGGTGCGAGGTGGGGGGGGCAAGAGCTACTGAAGCTCAGATGGGAGCATGGAGTGAGGTGAGATGTTCCCATCACCCCAGACACTCGTCCCTCCCCAGGGAGCATCAGGACTGCAAAGCAGCCGGGAGGAAAAGTAGCTTGAGAGGATGATTTGCCTCTTCCTCACAGAGATGCTGCAGGGAGGAGATGCAGGTGGTGGGGATGTTTGATCTGGGGACCATCTTCCCCATGGCTTGGTGGCATGGACATGATGGCGCTGTGGGCACGGTGACAGGAAGATGGCACTGCATGGCACAGCACAGAGCACCCAGTCCGTGGGCCAAATGCTGGGCTGGGCCAAGCAATGGGCCATGCCAGCCCCATGGCCATGCCAGATTGTGAGCCGTGCCAGGCTACGGGCCATGCCAAATCACGGGCGTTGCCAGATCGTGAGCCATGCCAAATCACAAGCTGTGCCAAACTGTGGGGCCACACCAGGGCATGGGCTTTGCCAAATCGTGGCTTGTGCCAGGCTGGGAGATGAACCAATTCCCCAACCTTACCGTAAGCCCCCGGGTTCCCTCATCCTCCAGCTAAGACCCCCCATGTCTCTGCTGTGCAGTGTCTCCCTTCCCTGCAGGGTGTCCCCGTGAAATGGCTGTGCCAGGGTGTAAAATTCCTAGCAGAAAATAATAAGATTTTGTGCATTTTCTGAAAGGGTTTGGAGGAAATTCATTGGTTTATCTCTACTGCCAGCTCTCGGGAGCAGCTGGAGATGCCCCATGGTGGTGACATGGTGGTCCCCAGGAAGTCTGGGCTCGTTGTTCTTACCGGTGGCTCAGGCAGGTGACAGGCACAGGGCTGCAGGTGACACAGGGAGGACATGGGGTGACATGCCCAAGGCTACACAGGGCAGGCAGTGTCAGAGCCCCCTCTGCTCCCCCCGGGATCCAGGTGGGCTCAGACCCCACAGCCCCCTCCCCTCCATCCATGGGGAATGCCACCGACTCGCAGCATCCCCTTCTCCGTCATTTCTCTACCGTATTTACTATTTCTTCATCTCCCACCCCCTCTTTGGGAAGAGACAGACTTCCCCGTTTCCATGGAAACCCTCCCCCTCTCCCCTCACTCCTTCAAAGAGGTTTTCATCCGTTTCTGTCAAAAAGCTATTTTTAGCCACGGCTTCCCCTTCTCCCTCTCCCCACCTTTCACTCTCAGCTCACGCTTTCTCAGACAAGCAGCACCCACCAGGGCTGCGACCGCAGTGAGCACCCATGGGAGACACAGCACCACCCATGTGGCTGGTGACTTGGCTGGGTCAAGAGCAGCTTCAGTCCCTGCTTGGGTGCGTGGTCCAGATCCTGGCACTCCCCTTAATTTATGCTTAGTTCCCCTGGGGGTGAGGAAATGCTGGAGTATGAAGGAAATGCTTCTGCTCTGCAGGAAGGTCCTGGGAACATCTGAAATCCCCACCTCTCTTGGGCTGGTCCCTTGGGAGCAACCACCACAGAATCATAGAATCACAGAATGGTTTGGGCTGGAAGGGACCTTAAAGCCCCCCCAGTGCCACCCCCTGC